>KQ986373.1:57853-79933 GCA_001598015.1 Dorcoceras hygrometricum
ATGTCGCCATGGGGAGCACCTATTTTGTTTGTGAAGAAGAAGGATGGCTCAATGCGGATGTGCATTGATTTTCGCCAATTGAATAAAGCCACTGTGAAGAATAAGTACCCGTTGCCGAGAATCGATGATCTGTTTGATCAGTTGCAAGGTTCTGCGGTGTATTCGAAGATCGATCTGCGATCTGGGTACCATCAGCTGCGAGTGAGAGATCAGGATGTTTCGAAGACTGCGTTTCGTACGAGGTACAGACATTTTGAGTTTTTGGTGATGCCGTTTGGGTTGACAAACGCGCCTGCAGTCTTCATGGATCTGATGAACCGAGTCTTCTGAGAGTTCATAGATCAGTTTGTGATTGTTTTTATAGACGACATCCTGGTGTACTCAAAGACTCCGAGGGAGCACAAGGAGCACTTGGAAATTGTTCTTCAGAGGTTGAGAGAACAGCAGTTGTATGCAAAGTTCTCCAAGTGCGAGTTCTGGTTGGAACGTGTAGTGTTTCTGGGTCATGTTTCAGCGGATGGCATTTCTGTGGATCCCAGTAAAGTGGATGCCGTGTTGAACTGGGAGCGACCAAGAAATGTGTCAGAGATTCGCAGTTTCTTAGGTCTGGCTGGCTATTATCGTCGTTTCGTTGAGGGGTTCTCTTCTATAGCAAAGCCGATGACCCAATTGACCCAGAAGGATAAACGGTTTGTTTGGACTGAGCAGTGTGAGAATGCTTTTCAACTGCTTAAGGAGAAGTTGACTACTGCGCCTATGTTGGCTTTGCCGTCCGGATCAGGTGGTTTTGTTGTTTGTTCTGACGCTTCGCTTAAGTTTGTGGTGTACTCCGACCACAAGAGTTTGCAGTATCTGTTTTCGCAGCCTGACTTGAACATGAGACAGCGCCGGTGGATGGAGCTGCTAAAGGACTTTGACTGTGAGATTAAATATCAGCCTGGGAAGTCGAACGTAGTGGCTGATGCTTTGAGCAGAAAGGCTAGTGAGATGTTTGCTTCGTTGTACATCTCCAAGGACCAAGAGCATCTTAACACTACAGGTTGGAGATTCTACCCGGCTGAGGATTGTGTGATGGTTTCATCTTTTCAAGTGGAACCGCAGATTGTTTCTAGCATTCGAGCAGCTCAGAGGACCGATCCGTCTATCCACGAATTGAAGTTGAAAGTCAGGGCTGGCGAACTTGAGGACTATTCTGTTTCGTCCGATGGTTGTTTGCGTTTTCGGGGCAGGTTGGTTGTGCCCAATTTGATTGATTTGAAGGAGGAGATCCTTAGAGAAGCGCACTGTAGCAGACATAGTGTTCATCCTGGTGCACGGAAGATGTACCATGCTTTGAAGCCGCACTTTTGGTGGGCTGGCCTGAAGAGCGATGTTGCTGGTTTTGTCGCTCGTTGTTTGAATTGCCAGATGGTTAAGGCCGAAAGGATGAGACCCGGTGGTCTGTTGCAGAGTTTAGAGGTGCCCCAATGGAATTGGGAGCACATTGCGATGGATTTTGTGACGCATTTGCCTCGTTCCAGCCGAGGATGCGATGCTGTTTGGGTAGTTGTAGACCGTTTGTCTAAGTCTGCACACTTCATTCCCTATGGGATGACCTTCTCGTTGAAGAAGATGGCGAAGCTGTACGTTGATTTTGTTGTTAGATTGCACGGTGTGCCCGTTTCGATCGTGTCCGACCGAGATCCGAGGTTTACTTCCAGGTTTTGGAAGAGTTTGCAAACAGCTATGGGAACTAGATTGGCGATGAGTACCGCGTATCATCCCCAGACAGATGGCCAATCTGAGCGAACTATCCAGAAGTTGGAGGATATGTTGCGTGCTGTTGTGTTGGATTTCGGAGGTAGCTGGCAAGACGTGTTGTCTTTAGTCGAGTTTTCGTACAATAACAGCTACCAAGTGACGATTGGTATGGCGCCTTTTGAGGCTTTGTATGGCAGAAAGTGCAGATCGCTAGTTTGTTGGGAAGAAGTCGGGGAGAAGCAGCTAGCTGCCCCAGACTTTGTGCAGCAAATGAAAGATCATGTGGATCTTATTAGACAGCGGATGAAGGCTGCTCAGGATCGCCAAGTCAGTTATGCGAATAAGAGGCGTCGACCTCTTGAGTTTCGGGTTGGTGATCGTGTATTTCTCAAGGTTTCTCCGTTTCGTAGTGTGATGCGCTTTGGACGCAAGGGAAAGTTAGCCCCTCGTTACGTTGGTCCGTATGAGATTGTCGAGAGGATTGGCTGTTTAGCGTATCGGTTGTTGTTGCCATCAGAGTTGTCCTCTCTTCACGATGTGTTTCATGTGTCGATGTTGAGGAAATATGAGCCAGATCCGTCTTATGTGCTTGGAACTGACGAGGTAGAGCTAGACCAGTCGTTGAGCTATCAGGAATATCCTTTGCAAATCCTTGGCCGAAAAGAGAAACAACTGAGAAACAAGACCATTCTGTTGGTGATGGTGCAGTGGAGCAAACATGGTAGGGAAGAAGCTACTTGGGAGCTGGAAGAAAAGATGCAGCGCGAGAGTAGCTGTTGAGCTAGATTTTCCAGCAGCTTGTAGTTTTGCTGTATTTCTTTCCCTAGTTGTTGTAATTGTTTGCTCAGTTATCTTGAACTCTTGGCCTTGTGTTGGGCGAGTTCTTGGGTTGGTTTTTAGTTGCTGTCTTGGTTTCTGCTGATTGAGTTGTTTGTTCAGAATTGTTGTTTGATTTCGGGGACGAAATCCTTTTTAGTGGTGGAGAGTTGTGAGACCTGGAATTGTTAATCACGTTTAATCGTTGGAATTGATCGGTTGTTTAGAGATTTGTGGTTTAGAATCTCTGCCTTGATGCTTAAGTTGTGTTTTCGGGTCGAATTCCCTCCTTAGAACAATTCTGGATGCTTTCGTGTTTTTGAGATTTTTGGGTAAAAGCTGGTTTTACGAGCTAGCAGCTGGTCGGTGGCGAAAACCAGTCGAAGCGTTTTTTTGTAACGCAAGATATGAAACGCCGTCGTTTGCGTGAAGTCTGGTTGCGCGTGTTGAAATCAGCAGATGCTTTAGCGTATTTGCGTTGAGGGCTAAAACGACTGCGTTTAGATTAGTTGGCGCGACGTCGTTTCGATGTTGCGTCTGGTACCAGCTGGTGGAATCGCGTGTGTGTATATGCTGGTTGTTCAGCAGAAGCAGATGTCAACGCGGGTCAACTTTCCTGTAGCGCAAAGAGGAAACATCGTCGTTTTGTTGTTGCGACTGGATGTCCAGCTGCGAGAGATTTTCGCTACTGTAGTTTGCACCTGGTGTTCCTGTAGCTTGGGACTGGATATAATGACGTCAGTGGAGCGACGTCGTTTGAGTTAGTTGCAACGCTGCGTTTTGATGTTGCGACTGGTACCAGCAGAGAGAAGTGTTATGCGTTGTTGTGTTCTTGCGACTGGTTACCCAGCTGCTGGTAGCGAGGATTGCGTATCCTATGCGACGTCGTTTGAGTAAGTTGGCGCGACGCCGTTTTGAGAACCAGCCGTTGGTTTGTTTTGCGATTGTTGTAGCGTTATTTGGGGAATCAGCAGTTGGTTCCTTGCACCTGCTGGTTCGTTGGTACCTGCTGGTTCGTTGGTACCTGCTGGTTTTAGTATACCTGCTGGTTTGGGAAATTGTTAGCGTCGACTGTTGTTCCTGCTGATTTTGTCGGTGGAAATGCGCTCCTGCTGGTAGCAGCAGTTGAGAGTTTATAAATAGCAAGACTTGGTCTTCGTTGTGGATTATTAGTTCCCATACTTAGAAATATTTTCCCCGATAGTCGACCTCTGTTTCTCAAACCCTCGTTACTGTTCATCATGAGTTATTCCGGTGGATTCCCATCGTTTCTGGTGGTTGTTTTGCTTGAGTGAGGTAGCGTTGGACTCCTCTCGAGAAGCTCCTTCATCCTATACAACTTTTGGAGGCTGGTGGGCTAGTTGAGGAACGAGAAGTTGCTGCCAGTTCGTGAATTTTTGCAGTAGCAGGTAGAACTTCATTTCCTCGTGTTGAGATCTTGTTCCTAGCCCCGTTTTAAGCTCCTTGTGAAGTTGTGGTAGTAGAGAACGGTGTTGGTTGATCGTACTCCCAGCCGTGAGTTTCTGTTAGATCCCTGAGTATTGTGCTTGTTGTTTAGCAGGCTTTTACCAGAGTCTTCGGGATCCCTTTCAGTGGTAATTGTTGCGCAGGAAAGGTACGGATTGAGCTTGTTATAGCTTGGAAATCAGCTGAGATAATGTGTGAGATCTGGCGTGGTTATGTGTAATGACATTGACTGTTGTTTCGTGTATGCTGTGCAATGTTGTTGCCTGCTATTAATTTGCATACAAGCATTTCTTTATGCATCCAGATCTCCGTTATTGCCGTACCTTGTAGTGCCTGGATGGTATGTGTTAAGGTGCAGATTTGTGGGCGGAGTGGGTAGCTCCCACACCTCACGTGGTTTCTCCCTGCTGATATGGTTGACCACCATGAGCGGAGTGAGTAGCTCTCACACCTTATGGGTTGGGCGACAGTAGGTTGATTAGTTTCGTGTATGCTGTGCAATGTTGTTGCCTGCTATTAATTTGCATACAAGCATTTCTTTATGCATCCAGATCTCCGTTATTGCCGTACCTTGTAGTGCCTGGATGGTATGTGTTAAGGTGCAGATTTGTGGGCGGAGTGGGTAGCTCCCACACCTCACGTGGTTTCTCCCTGCTGATATGGTTGACCACCATGAGCGGAGTGAGTAGCTCTCACACCTTATGGGTTGGGCGACAGTAGGTTGATTATGCATATGAGTGGAGTGGGTAGCTCTCACACCTCATATATGGCATCTGGTTGCGGCTGGTTGAGCAGCCTTTGGAATCTGTTGGCTCCCGGTGTTCGGTGGTAGCCTTGCTTTTCTGCTTTTCATTCGTATTTTATCTTATGCTGTTTCTTTAACTGTTATTGTTCCTCTCCGTACTGGGGTTTGACCCCATGTTCCTCCGGGGCTTGGTTTGTTTTGTTGCCTGTGTTGTTTTTCAGGTAATGTAGCTGGGCGTGGATTTAACCCAGCTGGTGGAGCCTCGGGAGGTGGATAGAGTATCCCAGACGCATATAGCATATATATATTGTATCAGTCCAGTCAGCCAGGGGGTTGCCCTGCGCTTGTTGATGTATCTGTTCATTGGAGTCTGATACTTGTATCACTCTATATTGTTATTGTTTTAGTGATTTTGTAAACTGGGATACTATTTTGAGTATTGCGTTATTTTAAATTATATGTTTTAAACCGTCAGGCCTAAACACGAAAATTTTACCCACTTTTTAATAAGCTTCCGCATGTTTTGTCTGTTGTGAGCACGAGGCCTGACAGTCTTTCTGTTGTGTTCTCCCGTTTCTGTTTTGTACTTCAGAAATTTCAGCAGTAGAAATTTTGTATTACAACAGACAGTTAAACAGTAGTTGTCTGTTCCATCCTTTTTGTTATATTAATCGAAGTGTTTATTAGCTATTGGCTTTCTCTTCTCACACGTTAATGTTCCGCATACGTTGTCGTTTTCTCTTGATATACATTTCAGTAGTTGAAAGATGATCATATTCGCAATTTAACCCAGAAATTAGTAACGACTTATTATTTAGTCAAGATCGAAAATTTTTGGTCTTTCAATTCGAACCCTAAACTTCTAAATTTCATTAAGAAAAGAGAGGGTCGTTACAGAAGCTCATCATAGATCGAACCATGTCCATCAAGGTTTGATTACGATGTTCCGCTACACCAATGAGTTGTGGTGTGGCCGGATGGGTCCACTGTGAGAGATTCCCATTCTCCTTAAGATAGACTTGAAATTCGGCACTAAGTATTCTCCACCTTGATCGGATCGAAGTGTGTTAATACTTTTTCCCACTTGATATTCTACTGCAGCCTTGAAATCTTTGAACCTTTCAAGGTTTCAGACTTGTGCTTCTTTAAGCACAAGAACCCATACCTAGAATCGGTAAAGATGATGAAGTAGGTGTGGCTGGACTTAGCCACCAATGCTAAGCGGGCCGCACACATCAGTATGGATCAAGTCCAATATGTATTGAGCACGTTCAGTCTTTTCCTTGAAGGAAAATTTTGTCATTTTTCCTTTGAGACAGGGCTCGCATGTTGGTAAGGAGTTAATATCAGACATATTAAACATGTCGCTCCTAACCAACTTGTTCATCCTCTTTAAGAAAATGTGACCTAGCCTAGCATGCCAAAGTTGTGCCGGGTTTAGACTATTGTATTTTATTTTTATTGTTATTGTATGTGTTTCCACATCGTGAGTTGGAACTTCTCTCAATTTAATAGATCGTTTTCGCGTTCTCAAATTCCAACTAAACATCCATTCTTGTAATATTGCAAATCTAATTAGAAAAATGACAATAATTTCCATTACTATCTAACATAGAAACAAAAATAATATTTTTTATTAATTCAGGAACGAACAAAACATTATTTAATTAGAACTTGAAATTTGAATGAAGAAATAAATAAACAGCTCCTATTGCTACGACAGCAACTCTTGCTCCGTTCCCTAGCCTTAAGTGCGTCTCACCCATACTAAGACGCCGACTTTTTGTCATTACCTGTAAGTCATTGCAGATATGAGATCCACATCCAATTTCAAATACCCAAGAAGTCGAGTTAAGAGACATATTTATTTCAATGTAGAATATATCTTTCGCAGTTCACTGCTGCTCGAGGTGATCCCGACAGTTCCTCCTCAAATGCCCAACTTGTGGAAATGGTGGCAAACGTCCTCAGATTTGTTCGGCTTAAGAGCCCTTGCATTGAGCTTCTTGTTGGGCTTCTCCTCTTTCGTAGGGGCAGAACGCTTCTCACCCTTACGTTTGGGCCCTTCTTCACTGATGAAAAAGAGCCCAAAAGGAGGACGGGCTTGTTCTTCTTCATGGTTCCTTCAAACACTACAAGCATGTTCACCATCTATTCAAGGGTGGCATCCAGCTTGTTCATGTTGAAGTTGACAACAAACGGGTCGAACGCAGCATGGAGGGAGAGGAGAAGCAAATCAACAGACAGTTCATGTTGAAGCCAGAGCCCGAGGCCCACCAACTTTTCAATGAGCCCAATCATACTGACCCATGCCCGCGGACCGAAATCCCCTCATGCATACAGCCCATCATAAGCTCCAGACCGTGGTGAACCTCTTAGCCCTAGAGTTCTCCCCATACAGCTCCTTGAGGTGATGTTGTATCTCAGCAGCATACCCCGTCTCCTCAAATCACCGCAGTTCATTGTACATAGAAGCCAACATGTAGCACAGTGTCTTGAGCTCATGGTCCCACCATGTCTCCAATTTCGTCAGTTCCTCAGGACTGAAACAAGTAGGGGCTTCCTTCGAAGGGCTCTTATCTAGCATGTAGAGAAGCTTATGTTGGCGCAGCGATGGATCTGGACCCCGCTCCGGGGACGCAGCGGAAGTTTAAAATGTGAAAAACCCAGGAACGGTCAATACACGAAAATAATCTAAACATACATAGGATGCTTAGGGAATTTACCTCTGGCGACTAGGCATCTGGCTCTGACAATTCCACAAAGGGAGATAGCACTTCAATGGTTGAACAACTCCTTTCGTCCAATCTGGTCCACGACCAGAAGCTCAATTCCTTCGTTGGTTTGCACTAGAAAACCAGCAAAATTTCTACGAACGGAGTCTCCACGCCGAGATGGTCGGAATTATTTCTTACAGTGGTGGCGGTGGCAGACGGCGACGGCGGCGACGAGGTGGCGGCGCGACGGCGGGAGGAGGAGGCGAGAAGGAGAGGGGAGGGGAGCTGAAGGGGAGAGTTGTCAACAGAACGTGGTACGAATAAATGAATTCTCCAAGGCCCCTATTTATAGATTTTTGGGAGGGGAGCTGAAGGGGAGAGTTGTCAACAGAACGTGGTACGAATAAATGAATTCTCCAAGGCCCCTATTTATAGATTTTTCATGGGTTGAAACTAGTTTAATGGGCCCAGGTCAGGCCCAGGCCCAGGGATCATTGGTTTCAAGTTCATCGTTGTGGATTCATCATAATTTCGATTGATGATATGATCGGACTGATCTTCATAGTTTATAAAATTGTACATTACAATGTGAAAAAATTTTTTTAGACCATCTAATCCAAAATAGCAGTTAGGACCCTATCAGATTTAAGGATAGTCATACTTACCCAGCTAATCTTAGGAAGTCACACTTCCATCATTCCTCCTACTATACTCAACAAATTGAGTACAATTTTCGTATGGGAATTGAGAAACCAGTACTTGTGTGATCCTCAATGGTTCATGGAAACAAATACCGTGGGCTCACAACTCTTTGCGACTCCGAAATCACATTTTCGGACTTGCCCATCAGATCATGGTAAAGCGTCTAGCAACATCGCCCTATGATCCCCTAGGTATCATTGATAGTTCCTGCAAGAATCAGTTGGTCATGGTTAGCGTACAGTATGATCCTTTTAGCTCAAATATCTCGATCAAACATGACCATTGGTAAATCGAGAGTCACTAGAGATTCTATAGCCATGCATACATCTTGGAGATTAAATAGTGACATCGTATGTGCTACTAGGTAAACCAAATTACCTAAACCACATCTAGTACTATGGCCATAGATTTGTCACACTATTATCTCCTCAGACAACATATGATATCCATGCACAAAGGTGAGAGCTGAATCCTCGACAAGGAAGCATCGACTCCTACATGCATCGGGACCTCACCCAATCCCGCCACCTGATGATCCCAATGGAATCAGTAAACAGATCAAAGTGAGGCACCTATCATGTAGAGTCTCAATGATATTTCAAGAAATGAGGACTAATATGTACAACCAAGACCTCAGACTTAATCCATTCAACAAATGATAACTACTTGGAAAGTCTGAACGAGGGTAGTTCGATAGATCACCGGGTCACTATCCATCTACATGCTCAGAACATCACTATGTTCCCTACCAATGAAACGTGGTACTTTGAATCGCAGATGCTAGTCTCAAGTTGTGGCGGCTCTTATCCTCTTTTGGAAGTCATTTAGAACACGCAACGACTATTAGATGTGTTTCATGATAACCATCAAATCAAGTATCACATCTAACATACACTATAGTGCATTCAAGGTCTTTATCCGACAATTGTAATCATAATAATGAAGATAAAGAATGTCATAATGAAGCGAATTTCATAAATAAATACATAGAGTCAACAAGAACCCACACGCCACAAGTTGGCTAGTTGGGCAGTTACTCTAACAATCTCCCACTTGTCTTAAAGCCAACTACTCATGAGACGTAGTCCCATTGCTTCGTGATGTTTTTCAAACAATGGTCCTGGCAACGTAAGTGGGTCAACAATGTTTTCTGCAAAGACGACTCTCTCGACTGCTATGTCACCTCAAGCCACAATATCCCGGATTATGTGGCATTTTCTCAATATGTGTTTGGATCTTTGGTGAGCCTTATGTTCCTTTGCTTGCACAACGGCACTCGTGTTGTCACAGTACACTGGGACTGGACCAACTCCTTCAGGAATCACGACCAACTCTTGAACGAATTCCTCATCTAAACCACCTCTTTGGCAGCATCTGATACCGCGATGTACTCCGCCTCAGTGGTTGAATCCGCGATGGTGTCTTTCTTGGAACTCTTTCAAGAGACAGCACCACCATTGAGCATGAATACAAATCCAGAGGTTGACTTAGAGTCATCCATATCGCATTGGAAGCTAGAATTATTTTAGCCTTCCAATTTCAGTTCACCACCCCCATAGACCATGAACATATTCTTTGTCCTTCGTAAGTACTTAAGAATATCTTCATAGCCTTCCCATGCATTTGGCCGGGGTTGTCTTGGTGTGGCTCGTGAAACTCAGAGCATATGCGACATCCGATCTAGTCGAGATCATACCATACATGATACTACCTATTTCCGAGGCATATGTCACACGTGTCATACTCTCTATCTCGTCATCATTCTTTGGACACATAGACTTAGATAGAGTGATCCCGTGGCACATAGGTAGGTGTCCTCTCTTGGACTCTTTGTGAGGACTAGAAATTCTGTTAAGTATGATTTAATGGCTAATCAGCTTTTGGATTAAAATTTTCATGGAATTGTGCTTTCTGGGTGTTCAAATTTGGTTTAGAGTTGATCAGCTGTGAGTTTCTGGTTCTCGGGTGAGATCAGCATCGAATTTGGAGTTCAGATGTCGCGGGAGAGATATCTGTTCGGGTTTTGCATCATCGATGAGCGATCGCGTCAGCTGTTGGTATTTCAGACGTTGCGTTTTGGTAGGAAGCAGTAGCAATGCTGACGTGGATTTCAAACGTTGGTATTTTAGTTGCGATGGTCAGCAGAGAGCGCTAAGGGACTCTGAAGCGACGACGTTTTGTGAACAGGAACCAGCTGTTGGTTTCGCTAGCGTGTTTCTTAGCGGGTATCGAAACTACATCGTTTGATAAGTTGGAACGACAACGTTTTGGGTGCAACATTTAGCGTCAGCTGTTGGTCGCGTTAGACATCTACTGTTGAGGGATCTGATGCGTTGTTTTATTCAGCTGCTGGTTTGTTGATCAGCCGTTGGTAGCAAGGTGACGTGTCCCTATGCTACGTCGTTTTGTTAAGTTGGCATGACGTCGTTTGCTATATGAGTTGGAAGAGAGTTGGAATGCTTTCATCATTTCAGCAGAGAGCGAAAGCTGGTATCAGCTTTGAGAGGATTTGTGCCTTAGCTTAAGCAAAGATCTGAATTGCTTAGAACAGTAGTGATTTGAGGATTTATATACCAAGTGCTGCTCGACACTTAGAGTATTTTCGACCTCGATATTTCATATCTCCTTCTTCGAAACCCTCGATAGATACTGTTCATTCGAACCCTTCTATGGTTAATTGCCGTCGAATTCCGTCGTTGTTTGGAGCGAGACAGGTGGCGTTGAGCTCGTCTTGAGTAGCTCTTTTGATTAACACTAGCTGGGAAGCTTGAGTCGACGTGTGTGAAGTATCACAAAGTAACAGTGTTGCTCGACTGTTTTTGCAAGCTGAACTCGACAGTTCCTTAGCTCTTTCGAGTCCTAGATTTGAGCTATAGGGAAGTCCCTGCTGTATTGTTGTGTCGTGGCCAGTGAGGAGGAGTTGTGTAAGCTGAAGCTGCCGTGCCTGGTGAGATCTGTTGAGTAGAACTTGAGAATTTAAGTTGAGCTGCTGTAAACAGCTATGAGCATGATCATGCCTATATTTATTGTTATTGAGATCTGTTTGAGATGATGCTGTGTTTACGTGAACAGATGTTACCTTGTGTGGTTTATTGATGTTCTGTTTTCACGTATTGATATTGTATGCATTGAGAATTGATTATTTAATGGCATTCATGCATACATATTGAGTCTGATTGATCGATTGAGAACCTGAGTTAGAGCCACGTTGTGACCGGCAGACGGATGTGTCTTGCCTGAAAGGTCCAATGCTATCATCGGAGTGGTGACTTACCGATTGGTTGTGTCTGAATATCATCGATCTGTGATGGCTGACGGGCCAGATGATCACGGACCGATGATTTCCCAGGTTGATACACTGTGCGGGTATAGAGGCTCGATTGAGATTACTGCCAGCTGATTAGCAGGCCTTGTTGACCGATTCCTTTGACAGCCTCATGCATTTCATAACTTGAGATATAGCATGTTGCATGATTTGCTGTTTTTAGATAGCTCTTCGTACTGAGGCTTGACCTCGTATTTTTTTTTCCTGCTTTTGTGTTGTTTGGGTTTGTGTGCCCAGTTGCAGGACCTTCAGGTAACCAAGCTGGACAGACTGGAACCCCAGTTGGTCGATCCCATTTCCTTGAAGTCCCAGTTATTATATTACTATGTATTGATCCAGGGGATGCCCTGAGGTCGTATGTATTCGGGGGATCGCTGTTGATTTGATTTGAATTACCTGTTGTTGTATGAGTTTAGACTTAAACTTATATTTTGATTATGACTATTTTGAAGACATGATTTGGTTCAGGCCCAACTTTATTTCGAAAATTTCTAGCCCTATTTTATTCTTCCGCGTTTATGTGCTTAATTGTGCTATTAATTATTTTTAATTAGCACAGGGCCTGACATTTTTGGTATCAGAGCTTAAACTGGGATAAACTCATTTTCCTTTGATCACACTCGAGTCTAGGCACAGAGTTTGGATTTGATTTTGATTGACTTTGTGGCTTATGTGATTATCTGCTGTTAGTTCTTACCTTGAGATTTGATTAGATGCCACCGAGAAGAGGTAGAGGTAGGACTGCTAGACGTTCCGCCAAGGAGTCTAGGGCCTCGGATAGTGATGAGAGAATTCAGCAAAATATCCCTTTGCGCCGTCGTGAGAGACAGGCAGAGGTTGAGGATGTGACGAGACAGATTGGCGAGATGGAGCTAGTCTTGGCTAGGTTTCAGTGGACGAATCCCCCTACGTTCATGGGCGCTGAAGGAGGTTTGATGGCTGAAGGTCTGCTATTCATATGGAAGAGTTGTTTGATACTTTGGAGTACGCTCCTGAGAAGAGGTTGAAGCTAGCGGTGTTGCAGTTGAGAGATAATGCGCAGCGCTGGTGGAGAGGTACTTCTCGTATCTTGCGAGAGAATGGGGCTGTGATTACTTGGGAGAGCTTCTGTGCAGCGTTTCGACAGGAGTATACCCCGGAGTCCTACTACAACAGTCGTGCGCAAGAATTCGACAACCTGAAGCAAGGGAATATGAAGGTGGCCGAGTATGCCAGACAGTTCTCTTCGCTTTTGATGTATGTTCCCCATGTTGCTAACAAGGAGAGGACTAAGAGGAACAAGTTTCCGAAGGGTTTGAGACCTGATTTGTTCCGGATGGTGTTGTCTGGATCACCTGCGATGTACGCTGAGGCCGTGGATAGGGCGGCAGATATTGAGGAGAGTTTGTTAGAGGCACAGGCTCCGGTTCAGCCATCAGTGGGGCGCTCTTTTCAATCGGTGCAAGATGTGTCGCAATCGTTTCAGTCTCCTCAGGGATCGCAGCAATCGAATCGTCAGAGGTTCAAGCCCCGAGGTAAACAGTTTAAGAAGAAGGCGCATTCGAGTTCCTCTGGTTCTGTGAGTTCTGGTGGCAGTAGTTCTGGCGGTGCGTTTTGTGGACAGTGCGGAGGGAAGCATGAGACTTCGCAGTGTCGTGGAGTTTGAGGTCTTTGTCATCTTTGTGGACAACCGGGACATTTTGCTAGAGCGTGTCCTTTGATGGGAGGGCAGTCTTGGAGTCAGTCACAGCAAGGTTCCGCTGGTGGTTCTTCGCAGCGACAACAGCCTTTTGCTCCGTCCCAACGATCTGGATTCCAACCTCGTGAACCTTCTAGGTTTGGAGTACCTTCGAGACCTCAGTTTCCGGGACCGCAGCAAGCCCAGGCGAATGCTTTGATGAGAGAGCAGGATGATGAGATGCCTACCGGAGTGATTCAAGGTACATGCCTTATCTTTGATTTTCCTGCACGAGTTTTGATTGACACTGGAGCATCACACTCCTTCATTTCTGAGTTGTTTGTGTATGAGCGTGGGTTGAGTTCTTCCCCACTGTGTGATGTTGTCTCCGTGTCCACCCCTGCTGGTATGAGTCTGTTGTCTCGAGAGGTGGTATTGGATTGCCTGATTAGGTTTGATAAGCATGTTTTGATGACCAATCTGATTGTTTTGGGAATTCGAGATTTTGATTGCATTTTGGGTCTGGATGTGCTGACTGAGAATAGAGCGACCGTTGATTGTTTCCATGGTGTGGTGAGGTTTAGGCCTCGATCTGGAGAGAAATGGGAGTTCTATGGTGCTGATTCGCGACCTAAGATTCCTATGGTGTCCGCCATGGAGATGTTTAGTCTGTTGTCGCTGGAGAATTCAGGGTTTATGATCTATTCCCTAGATGTTTCCCGTGAGTCGAGAGTGGAGTTGACGATGTTTCGATTGCTCAAGAGTTCCCAGATGTGTTTCCAGATGAGATTCCTGGATTCCCTCCGAGGTGAGAGATCGACTTCAGTATTGAGTTGGTGCCTGGTACGACCTCGATTTCAAGAGCACCGTATCGATTGGCGCCAGCAGAGTTGAAAGAACTCAAGGATCAGTTGAGAGATCTTATTGAGAAAGGCTTCATTCGACCGAGTATGTCGCCTTGGGGAGCTCCGATTCTGTTTTTGAAGATAAAGATGGATCTATGAGGATGTGCGTTGATTTTCGACAGTTGAACAAAGTGACAGTGAAGAACAAGTATCCGTTGCCGAGGATTGATGACTTGTTCGACCAGTAGCAAGGATCGGCCGTGTACTCGAAGATTGATTTGTGATCTGGCTATCATCAGTTGCGGATTAGAGACTCTGATGTAGCGAAGACAGCTTTTCGAACGAGATACGGGCATTATGAGTTTTTTGTGATGCCGTTTGGATTGACGAATGCTCCTGCTGTGTTCATGGATTTGATGAACCGCGTCTTTAGTGAGTACATTGATCGATTCGTGATTGTCTTTATAGACGACATCTTGATGTATTCGAGGAGTTTCAGAGAGCATAAAGAGCACTTGAGACTAGTGTTGCAGAGACTGAGAGACTCACAATTGTATGCCAAGTTCAGCAAGTGTGAATTCTGGCTGGACAAATTTATCTTCTTGGGTCATGTGATTTCAGCGCAAGGAATTTCAGTGGATCCTTGTAAGGTCGAAGCAGTTCTTAACTAGGAGCGACCTAGGAATGTGATGGTCCCAGAAATAGGATCAATATATGAACAGGAGTTCAGAAGGGGGGGGGGGGTTGAATGAACTCCTTCGATTTTTGAAATCTTTTAAAATGTTTTACACGCACGGCTTAACTTAAGTCCGAGTTACCAGACTCAAGATATCTCAGTTTTATGCAAGTCTTTCGGCCAACAATGTTTGTGCGGAAAGAGGCCAATTAACTTGTGAACAGTAATAATATGTAAATGCAGTATTCGAGAACGTAAAGTAAAGAGATTAAGAGTTCAGGATTTGTTTCTGTAAGTTCGGATATTAATATCCTACGTCTCCCCTTCTTCCTCCTCGGAAGGTATCACTAGAAGATTTGATGAAAGTAGGCCTACTACAAACACCCGATCCCGCAACCAGCAGCTACGAGAACTCCTAGTATCTCCACACTAATCCAAGCAGACGCAGCTGCTGGTTTACAACACTTGGTAATATTTTCAAACGGCTTTTGAGAGCACGTTTGTTACAGACTCAACAAGATATTACAATGAAATGCACGTGTTTGAGACTGTAAATTTCTCTAGTTTCTAAACACAGAAACTCGATTCAAAGGTTGAACCAGAGAATGACTCGAAGGTATATCAATGAAAAACATCAGTATTGTTCTTCGAGTCTTGTGAGCTTTAAGTATGCTTCAATAAGGAATAGCTTGAGAATGCAATTTGGCAGCGTTTCAGCAATAGCGATGGCGAGTGTTTTTCTTCAATTCAAAACATCTGCTATTTGTACTCTTCGTTCAACGGTCGATTAATTCCGATAAGGAAACAAAATCCTTTTTGAAATTCTAACAATTGTTCGACGTCAATCCCACTTAGCTACATGGTAAGTTGCATATCGTCAAAGCAGATTTGTCGATTTCCATGTATGTGTAATCCCATTGTAACGACCTCTGCCAATGTGTACTATTCTTCCAAAATTAGTACCAATCTCGTCTCCTAAATTTCAGGCAATTTGAATGATTCTTGTTTTGGCCATTGATATTTTCCAATTGAGTATACGGTCTAATTTGAATCAACTTTATGCTTGCGCCTGAAACCATTTCTGTCGACAGATCTTTCTTTGTTGAAGACAAATGAATAGTTCCTTACTATTAAGATATCTGTCGCGGTAAACAAAATTAAACCACTTGCAAATTTTCAGCAATGATGATGTCATCAAATTTGTTCCTCTACTTTAGCTAACGTCATCGTATCTGTTATATGACCATTGTAGTTAGATCTGATGGTGACGTCATGATATCTGACATTTCTACTGTAGCTGACGTCATCGAATCTGTTGAAAACAAACGATGTCGTGTTGAGCTAACTGTTACGAGAACTGTCGATAGCAAACGTTACTCGCACTGTTTCCAAAAACAATACTGTAGCGAAATCTGGTGTCAGCAACGATGAAAGTACTGTTACAAGATCTGTCGAATATACTTAACAATGAATACGACCCTTTCTGTTGATAGAATCCTTTACTGTTTCAATACCTGTTGGCAGGTATTATCACCGATACAATAATCAAGTGCTGTTGCCAGATATCATCATTCTCAATGCTCCATTAACAGTAGATTTCTGACCCGATAACCCGAATAACCAAATCAATAATTCCACTGTTCCAAGATCTGATTCTGATAAACCCGAATTCATAACTGTAACTCAAACCAATCACTGTTGTCAGCAACCTCTAATCTCTGTGAGAATATTATTCGAAATTCATCGTTTAGGTCCAAATCTTTTCTTATTTTTGTTATCACCAAAACTATAAATTTTATCCTAACAATTTCCCCCTTTTTGGTGATAACAAAACATAGCAGCCAATAAAAATAAATTTGCAAAGTAAATCTCACAACGACTGCTGAAGACAAATTTTCATTAACTGAGAAAATGGTACAAAAGATTTGTACAAGAAACTAATGTCCTCTTCTCCTTAGTCTTCTTAGTCTCTTTTCCCTTTCCCTTTCTCTTTCCCATCTATCTGCCTCTCGAACCATTTCCACAGCCTCTTCCACACTGGCCTGAACTGCTTTCACCTTGGTTAGCCGGAGTAGGTAAAGGGCGGCGTTCCACACGAACAGGCGGCGGGCGGCGGCTGCTACTCTCTATTTCCCCCTTTTTGGCATCACCGCCACGTATGTGGTCGATGATGTCACCAATTTGGGTGGAGAGGCTCAGGAGATCTGCTGCTATTTTCGATTGAAAATC
This sequence comes from Dorcoceras hygrometricum, assembly GCA_001598015.1. Lineage (NCBI taxonomy): Eukaryota > Viridiplantae > Streptophyta > Magnoliopsida > Lamiales > Gesneriaceae > Dorcoceras > Dorcoceras hygrometricum. Next base: position 74,773 of record KQ986373.1, read on the forward strand.
TAACTATTCGCTCCTTATAGCAGCAACCTGTGTATCCAAAGCAGTGATCTTGGCATCTTGCTCTCTCTGACCCTTCTTGATCGCCATTAAATCTTGAAAAACAGTGGCGACTGGAGCCAGCAAGGCACCCTGCCTCTCTTGAACTCTACAAGCATCCTGAAGTGACTGGCGGAGCAAGGCATGTTGTTTAAGTAGAGCTTCCCGAACACCAATTTCAACAGCATTGACCTTGGATAAGATTTCGCAGTTAGAATCATGGATGCACTGAGAAATATATGATCTGAGGTCTTCAAGAGCATCTGTAAACATAGTGAAATCAACTGGCGCTGATGCTTGAGAATCTGCTTGGGAATTCAAAGGTATATCCGCAGAATCAAAGTGCATAGAGACATCAGTAGAGGACGAAGAAGATTCTTGAGGCTGATAAGTGGCCAGAGAAGATGCTGGGCTCTGCACAAAATATAGTCGCTCCTCCTGCGCGACACATGGAAAGATAGCAGGCCCAAAGAAAATTTCAAAACAAGCTCAATAGAATCAACCTCTTGAAAAATTGGAGAGGGAGACCGATAGACTGTAGATACATCTGAGGAAACCAGGTCCACCTCTTCATCACCCGTTATATCAACTTCCTGTATATCTCCCGAGTCCCTCTGTACAACTGAATCAACAAAACTATGACAAGCCATACCCTGTGCAAACATGCTGAGAAAATCTGCTGGAATACGTTCAATTCCCAAATTATATACAGTAATATCTTGGCAAATATCTTCTCTCACTGGTCGCAGACCACCAAACATACTAAATTGAACGATTTCTGTACAAACCTTGGTCCATTGCCAAGTCCTGATCAACCACGGCGCTACTTCCCAATATTGTACAGGCTCAATAAAAAGGACGTGAGGAACAAAAATGTTGTCAATGGCCGGTTCTGGCATCTTCCTTTGATTCAAAATAACGACAAACGGCAACTACTATTCCAAAAATCAGGACACTGAAGAGGCGTCCAAACTCCATCGATCAAAAACATAGGCCTTACCCAGCATGTGGATTTTGCCGTAGAATAGAATCGGGCTAGAACAGCACCGCTATCAATAGAAGATTCAAAGACTGAGGAGGCGCATGGTTGTTCCATTGGTAGTCCATGCGCACGCTGCTGTGCCAATAAGTCTTCCAAAGATATGGAATGGGCATCAGACAGGAGATCGATGATTTGAGAGGTTGTTGCGGTCCAAGGCTGGCCAGGAGCAAAAAATTTCCTATGAGACTCTAAAAACCTCCTCAACAACAGTTCTCTATATTTCTCCAAGATATACCCCTTTATCTTCACAACCATTGCTAACGAATCTGTCTTCGCCCACTCCAGCATGAGTTTCTATTTTGCTTTTAACGCCAATAAAGCATCAAAATTCGACAAAGTATTTAAACTGAAAGAATGAAAGAATTCCACTACATCGACCATCACCTGGTCCCTGATCCTGACCAAAAACTCGATATCTCCACAGATTAATTCAACCAACTCGCGGGCTGGATTCCCTCGAATAGGTTCATCTCCCTCCAAGATAGCTTTCCCTTTATCATGAGTGGAAATGCGGGGAAGGCTGGTAAGATGTACATCACACTCCCGAACTTCAGTGATTGAAACGGATTCACCAAGCTGAATCTTGGTAATATCTGTGGCAGTAATCGATGGCAGCAACATATCATCGGAGATTTGTAGCAGTAGATCATCGATTGACATGAGCTCCTCGTTGGTGAACATGCTGTTAACAGCTCTGTTCATGTCCTTGACAACCACTGGACTTGTGCTACCCGCAGCTTCTGTGATAGTCCTTGTCCCAACAATCTCTGGCTCACTGTTTCTGGAGACAAAATCATCTAACCACTGAGCAAAATCTTCTGTAAACATTGTTTCATCAACACCCTGTCCTCCATGCTCTTCCTCATTAACGCCCAAGTTCAAAGTCTCCTCCAATACCTGTTCGATAATAATATCTACCTCATCAGTGGGCTTAACAGCAGCTTCATCAGTATCTTTAGCAAGTTCCTGTCTGTCCATTGTTTCATCATCAGAGCCCGTGGGCAAAGTCAATCTCCTCTTTCGTGATTTTTGTTTGGGCGCAGGAGATTTGATAGTAGCCACAGCAGGGGTAGGATCAATAACCTGAATGGGCACCACATCCTGTGCCACAGGCATAATATCCAGGCTGGCCTGTGAAGAGGAGGATTTGGTCTTCACGGTGCGCCTCTTCTTTGGAATAGCTGGCTCAATATCCTCTAGTGGCCATTTCTCTTTCTGATCCAGCAACTTCAGAAATAACCTTGACAGGTGTATTATCAGCAGATGAGGACTTCTTTGTAGACTTGGATTTCCTCTTCACAGTACCCTCACTAACCATCCCCTGCTCCTCACGAGCATCAATTGTGGTATTCGTGGCAATGTAAGTGTTTACTGTTTTCATAGACATAATTTTTGCAAATGGGAAAGGAAAACCTTCTCCCAGAGCAATAGCAGGGATGCCCTTCAACAAAACACCAATTTGCGCAGCAAAGCCCTTAGATTTCCTCTGCGACTTATCCACCATGTCTTTCAATACATTGAACAAAACCTTGCCCCAATTCACCTTCAATCCAAAATGAATCGCCGTCATCATTTGGAACCGTTCAGTGGTGACAACATCAAATGAGCCCGCCTTAACAGTGACAGCCTTTGCCAAAATATCATTCAATAATCGAAATTCATATTTCATGTGTTTCTTTTTCCCATGAATTTCAACTTGCACACCCTTTTTCGAGAAGAAGCTCCTCGCATCATACACCTTATCCTTTGGTACCTCAGAAAAGTTCACAACCCCTTCCGTGAGGTAACTCAAAACATGTGCAAACTGAGCCTGAGAGATAGAGAAGAACTTTCCTGATACTGCTCCAGTGATATCTTCACCCTGTACCAACGCTGTTTCAAAGAACTGCTCTAGATCCTTCTCATATAGTATTGATTCACACCCCAGAAACCCTCGTAGACCACTGGCCTCCAGTGCTTTGAACATGTTGAGCATGCCATCATGGTCAGGAATCATCAAAACCGATTCAAAGTTAATCTGATACGAGTTGACAAAGAATATGGATGCCATTGAAGTCGATTTAGAATGCAAGGAATGCCTGAAATAAGATTTTCTGCACAAGAAAATACGAGAGCACAAGAACAAGAGAATACGAGAGCAAGAGAATGCAAAGAGTACGATTGCACAGTAAGTTTTAGTAAATATTTGAAATTCCTTAAATAAGGATGGTGAATATGAACCGTGAGGAGAGAGAAGGAATGTTGGTGTGACGATGAAAATGAAGGGCAACACGTGTCAATCATCCGACGGGGCGTACTATTTGTAGAAAAGATTTTGAAAATATTTTACCCGTACGGTAAAAGGTTAAAATAAAATCGACGCGCCAAAATCTTTAAAACATCACACCTAAGTAAATCTGTTTTTAATGTTTCGCGGCATGGAGCGGAATCTGTTAACAGATAAGCATCAATTGTGTACAGGAGAAATCTGTTGACAGATACCTCCTGTTCAATTGACTTCACGCTTAACAACACAGAGACCAAGTTCCCCCTACGATGTGCATCCCTTAATCAGCAACGCTTACGTAAGAAGTGCTATTCCTTGTGAAACATATGATCATAGGCTGACGTAAGCATTGTTGTTTCTTGTCGAATAGCCTTCCAACAATAGTGCTGACGTAAGCATCACTGTTCCCCATGAACATATAACTCGATGCTGACGTAAGCAGAGTTGTTCAACCTGCAAGAAATTGTTAATGCACAGACCATTTTATGGCAATTCTAAGAGACCTAATATGTTCCTAAAGTAGGAAAACTTAGCGTCTGGCAGAGGTTTCGTGAAGATATCAGCAACTTGTTGCTCAGTCGACACGTACTCCAACCGAACGTCCTTCTTCATTACATGGTCCCTTATGAAGTGATGCCTAATGTCGATGTGCTTTGTTCTGGAATGTAGCACAGGATTCTGGGTGATCGCTATTGCACTTGTGTTGTCACAGAGAATAGGAGCTTCGGAAGCATCAATGCTATAATCCTTCAATTGATGTTGAATCCAGAGGATTTGTGCGCAACAACTGCCAGCAGCAAGGTACTCTGCTTCGGCTGTTGACGTGGCAATTGACGTCTGCTTCTTACTGAACCAGGAGATTAGTTGATCCCTTAAGAATTGACATGTTCCACTTGTGCTCTTGCGATCAATACTGCAACCTGCGTAATCTGCATCACTGTAACCGATTAGTTGAAAGCCTGAGTCTTTGGGATACCAAAGACCCACGTTGGAAGTGCCCTTTAAGTACTTGAGGATTCTTTTAACAGCAATATAATGTGATTTCTTTGGCTCCGCTTGGAATCTAGCACACATACAGACAGCAAACATGATGTCTGGTCTGCTAGCAGTTAGGTAAAGCAGAGAGCCTATGATACCTCGATACAAAGATACCTCTATGGCAGTTCCAACTTCATCTTTTTCCATCTTAATTGAAGAGCTCATAGGGGTTGCTGCTGCTGAGCAGTTGTCCAAGCCAAACTTCTTTAGCAATTCTTTCGTATATTTAGCTTGGTTAATGAAGATTCCATTTTCCAGCTGTCGAACTTGTAATCCCAGAAAGAAAGTTAGCTCCCCCATCATGCTCATCTCGAATTTATCCTGCATGAGCTTGGAAAATTTCTTGCACAGTTTGGGGTTAGTTGACCCAAAAATAATATCGTCAACATAAATCTGAACTAATAAGACGTGATCTGTTAGAGTAGATGCCCAACTAGCCAACTTGTGGTGTGTGGATTTTATAGACTCTTGTATATGACAATCTTTATTTATGAAATATGCATTTATTTATGGCATTCTTTATTTTCATTATGTTATAATGTTAAAAATTATGTTGGATAAAGACCTAGAATGCACCATAGTGTATGTTAGATGTGATAGTGGATATGATGGCTATCATGAAACACATCTAATAGTCACTGTGTATTCTGAATTCGTTCCTAGTCGATTGAGCCGTCAAAATGAAGATAAGGCCGCCCGAGTTTGAGACTAGCATCTGCGATATGAAGTACCATGTTTCATTGGTAGGGAACATTGTGATGTTCTGAGCATGCAGATGG
>KQ986373.1:100715-117825 GCA_001598015.1 Dorcoceras hygrometricum
GATCATTGCCAAGAAAACTTCTGCTCCGGTCTTCATGGCTGTCCATGCTTGGGCCGCAGAAAGTAGGGACCTTCTCTCCTTGTTCTCCCCATAGTAAGTCAGCTCTTTTTGGTCGAAGTTTTGGAGCTTCACGCTCTTACCTCGGTAATCTACTAGTGCATGGTGTTTGGATAGCCAATCCATTCCTAAGATAGCATCGAACTCGACCATGTTGAGTTGTATCAAATTTGCGGAGAACGAATGGTCGCTTATCGAAATCTCACAGTTTTGATGGATCTTATATGTTTCAATAGTAGCATTGGTAGGAGTTGCTACTCTATAGGGTTCAGATAGAATTTCAGGCTCTAACCCTAACTTCTTAACAAACCTCCTAGACACGAACGAATGCGTAGCACCACAATCAAACAACACATAAGCAGGCAGCTTGTTGATGAAAATGGTACCTGTCACCACGTCGCTGGCGTTTTCAGCTTCTTCCTGTGTCATTGTGAACACACGAGCATTGGGCTTATCCTCCCTAGGCCTTGGCTTGCTCGGAGCCGCATTGCTCGATCCAGGTTTTGCGCCTTGGTTCTCCAGACAATCCGCAATTCGGTGGCCCAACTTTCCACACTTGAAGCATGCACCGCTCTGCTTGCGACAGTCTCCAGGATGACGTTGACCGCAGGTGGAGCAAGTGGGCATTGCCGGGTTACTCTGTGTAGGAGCTGGCCGCGGTTGTTGAAGTTTGGCCGCTTGTTCCTAGGCCCACCTTGCGAAGTCTGAGCATTGAGAGGGCGCTTGTTTTTGTTGTCCGCTTCCCGCCTCTTTATGTCAGTCTCAGCGCGGATTGCAGCTCCCATCAAGTCTTCAAGACTCGTGGCTTGGTAAACTGCGAGGGCTGACTGGATACGGCTGTTTAGACCTCTCTTGTATCGGTGCATCTTTAGGGAGAGTAATTCGGAGATGTTCCTGGTGGTCTTCTTCGCTTGATGAATATACTAGTATATCATCTATGAACACCACCAAAAATTTGTCGAGGAATGGTCTGAATACACGGTTCATGAGGTCCATGAAGGCCGCTGGTGCATTGGTTAGACCAAATGTCATCACTGTGAATTCATAATGACCATACCTTGTCCTAAATGCAGTTTTAGGGACATACTCATCCCTGATCTTTAGCTGGTGATAGCCTGACCTCAAATCCAGCTTGGAGAAGGTTGTAGCTCCCTTGAGTTGATCGAAGAGGTCGTCAATTCTTGGAAGGGGATACTTGTTCTTGATTGTGATCTTGTTCAACTCTCAGTAGTCGATACACAATCTCATAGTTCCATCCTTCTTTTTGACGAATAAGACTGGAGCTCCCCAAGGTGACACACTGGGTCGGATCTGCTTTTTGTCCAGCAGTTCCTGTAGTTGATCCTTGAGCTCCTTGAGTTCTGCAGGTGCCATTCGATAGGGTGCCTTGGATATTGGGGCCGACCCTGGCACTAGGTTGATCTCGAACTCAATTTCTCGATCAGGCACTTTTCCAGGTAAGTCATCTGGAAATACATCTGCAAACTCTTGCACCACTGGGATGTCTTATATCTTGAGCTCGTCTCCTTCTTTTATTTCTTGGATCATTGCCAAGAAAACTTCTGCTCCGGTCTTCATGGCTGTCCATGCTTGGGCCGTAGAAATTAGGGACTTTCTCTCATTGTTCTTACCAAGATATATCAACTCTTCCTGACTGAGGGTTTGGAGTTTCACGCTCTTACCTCAGCAATCCACTAATACATGGTGCTTAGCTAGCCAATCCATCCCTAGTATGGCGTCAAACTCGACCATGTTGAGTTGTATCAAATTTGCGGAGAACGAATGGTCGCTTATCGAAATCTCACAGTTTTGATGGATCTTATATGTTTCAATAGTAGCATTGGTAGGAGTTGCTACTCTATAGGGTTCAGATAGAATTTCAGGCTCTAACCCTAACTTCTTAACAAACCTCCTAGACACGAACGAATGCGTAGCACCACAATCAAACAACACATAAGCAGGCAGCTTGTTGATGAAAATGGTACCTGTCACCACATCGTGGCTTGGTAAAATGCGAGGGCTGACTGAATACGGCTGTTTAGACCCTTCTTGTATCGGTGCAGTTTTAGAGTGTTATCCGCCATAATCGTTGGGACGTAGGTGCCCAACGAATTGAACTTGGAGGTATACTCTACAACCGACATGTCTGCGGTCTGAGTGAAGGTCTCAAACTCGCTGAGCCTCTGCGTTCATACTTCCATGGAAAGTACTGTTTCAAGAATGCTTCTCGAAACCTCTGCCACGTCATCGCTTGTCCATTGGCAGTCATGGTGGGCTCGACTTCTTCCCACCATTTCCCAGCTTTACTGTCGAGGAGTGGTGTTACCACATCCACTTTGACTGTGTCTGGGACCTCCAATAGTCGAAGCTGCTTCTCGATGTTCTTCATCCAGGTTTGAGCAACTTCGGGGTCGTGGCTCCCATCAAAGGTGGGGGCTTTGTTCTTACGGAGGGACTCGTAATAGAACTTCGTCCCACGGGTTGGAGGGGGAGGAGGTGGAGCTTGGTTGTGGTTGGGACCAAGCAACCCTTGAAGCGTTGTGGCAATCATTGTAGCTGTTGCCATTAGGTCTTCTCTGCTAAGACCAGTTCCGTTGTTTGAGGGCCCTTCGCCTCCATTGTTCCTGTCGCTTCTACGATCGCCTGCCATATTCTGTCATAGAGAGTCTTTATTAAGAATGGCGGTATATAACTGTGAAAGGTCGAGAATGAGATATCTTGAAGGCTAAGCAATTTATTCGAATAGAAAGATGAATTGAATACAAAGCTACAATATATCCTATTCATCATCTATCTCTCCCTCGCCTAGAGGAATATCCTCAATCTCTTCCTCTTCCGGTTCCTCTTCCGGTTCTTCCTCCCATTCACCATCGAATGGAGCAGGGGCATTGTTAGCTTCTTGGAGACCGTGGATGGTTTGAAGTAGGCTGTCCTTCTCATCCACTAGGGCCTCGATGATCAAGTGTTGAGCTTGCATCGAGTCTTCGGCTTCGTGGATGCGAGCCTGGAGCTTCTGATGGCACTCTACATGGTTTGGTCTAACTTGTTGTTTCTTAACCTTCATCTTTTTAATCTTCTTGGACATGCTAAGGCCTATCTCAGTCAGTCCGGCAATGACTTTATGTGAGGCTTCTAAGGCTACTTGCGTTTCTTCAAGTTCCTTCTTCGTGGCGGCCAATCCTCGTCTCTCAGTGGCTAACTGGGCTCTAAGGCGCCTAATTGTGCGTTCTTGGTTATCGAGGGAAATTTGTTTCATATGGAGGGCAGCCGCAGCACGAGTACGGGGAGCAGAAGGGGCCATTTCCTAAATCGAGGATACGTCCAAAAATACAAAGTCGTGAGGTTAATCCATAAACAGAAGATACTAACCATAGGGGTTTCAGAACAGCTGACGGAACTGAAATCGGAGCCCTGTACAAAAAGTTATTAAAATTTTAAACAAAATGGCAAAGCATGTTTTTGGAGGGTAGCACTGGTCTCTCGCCAAAATCTGAAATTCTTCCTGGACCTTGAAAATTTCAGATTTGGTTTCCCAGCTGGATTATGAACCTGGTGAGCTCTGATACCACTAAAATGTCACGCCCCGAGACCGAGACTCATGACATCGGTAATATTAAACAATTTAAAAATTGTAAAACATTAAGCCATCATAGCATAGCTCAAACCAGTCTATTACATATCCAAAATAATATCGTTTTTACATCGGAAAATAAAATTTGACTAACAGAATTGCGGAAGCGAAAATACATAATTAAACAGAAGTCTGAATCTTCACCAACCCCAGAACTGATCTTGCTCTTCTTCTTCTACCTGCTCTTCATTCTTATCTGGGTGGAGAAGTAAGGGGTGAGTGTTTGGGGAAACACTCAGCAAGTGGGGGATACCATTCGAGCATAACAAATATACATATATACATGACTGACTTCGGAGCAGAACATAACAGAGCATAGCATAGCATAACAGAGCATAGCATAACATAACAGAGCATAGCCTGACAGATAGCACTGATGATTACTTTGTGTCTATGGTTTACTGATCAGTCCCTAAGTTTTTCTCCTCTAAGGGGTCGAGGCCATGTGGTTACACCAAGTAACCCAGAGTGCGGAATATTCCATAAACCCATATAACTACAGAATCGTGTCTATGGTTTACTGATCAGTCCCTAATTTTTACTCATCTAAGGGGTCGAGGCCATGTGGTCACACACAGTAACCCAGAAATCCGAAATATTCCGTAGACCCATATTACGATAAACATCAGTACAAGCGGAGTTTGAATGAGGTAAAACAATCTGAACAAAAGGTGCTCGAACAGTAGACGAAGAACTGAACTTTCGAAATGAATATATATACTATAACCAACGAAATACATATTAGCAAAAGCCCACTTACAGAAATCTGAAATTTGGTAGAGTCTGGTATACGAATATGGGGTGAAGTCTGGTAGCACGAATCCTGCTATTTGAACGAAGTCTGACAGTAACTCGATTGCACGAATTCTTCCTAAGTCTCGCACCTGCTGGATCGTCGCTTGCACAGAACTTTGGCTAAGAATCTGCTAGAATTTCCGCAGCACTTTGTCGCGATGAAATGTTGCTTTTCTGACTGTGAATTTCGAAATGGTGTGTGGAATTCTGTGGTCGTCCTCTGGTATTTATAGGCGCAGCGGTGAGGAAGTCGAGCGTCCGCCATTAAGGCCCTTAATTCCTATCATTACGTCGACTGTTACTCGCGCATGATTTACGAGTGTTAATTGGCCATTAATTCTCTCAATTCGACGGTTACTGCACGAATTCGGCCTTGTACGCGTGAGAAATCTTTTCGAATTTCCACGGGTGGAGTTTCCTGTACAAAGAATCTTGCTTTGCGTCGGGAAAATCTGAATTTTCGTGGAGAAGATGAAGTCTGCGTCGCTAAACGCCAGCTGCTGAAGTTGCGTTGCTGCTGAAGTTGCGTTGCTGCTGAATTTGCGTCGCTACTGGTTTCTTTTCAAGCTCAACGACTACTGATCCAAGATAACCGTAGCTATCTGCTGGTTTTAATCATCGCACAAGCCATCTGCTGAATCTTTAGCGCGAAGGCAAAACGCTGTCGTATCGACTTATTCAAACGACATCGTTTTGCTATCGCTAACTTCAAGTACCAACTGCTGAATTAGCGATCAGCAGGCCCCGTGCTAATTTCTCATAAAAATCCCTCGCTTCTGGTTCCAAACGAAGCACTCAAAACGTAGCGTTTAAACTTAACGAAACGACGTCGCTTCACTTCTACGACTGGTTTCCCAAACCAGCAGCTGGTCGTCCTAAACTCACGCCTCTGCTGATCCAGCAGTCAATCACTCAAAAATGTTGACCGACACATGTCGCTCTCTCGATCACTCTCGCGCTAAAAGCCACGCCTGCCAGCAGCAACCTCTAAGGTCGGAAAGCGCAACTGCTGGTTCCACGAAACGACGGCGTTTCACTCTCGCGCCATCAACTGCTGAATTTTTACCACCTGCTGATTTTCGACCAGCAGGTAAATATTTTTTTTTTTTTTTTGAAGTTAAATTTTCGGGTTTTCACAATTGGTCTATGTTGATATGACCTAGGGCTTTGATCAAACAACACAATTACACAACCCTAGCTCCCATATAGGCGCCGCCCACTCCTCCCTCTCTCGGCCGACCACCGTGCGCCGCCCACGCGCCGCCGCGCTCCGCCGTCCGCCGCCTCTTGCCGTGATCGGACTTGTTCCGATCAGCTTTTCGAGGAGTTTCCGTCCGTGCCAAATTTGTCAGGCCTTCTAGTGCAGGCTGACGAAGGAATCGTATTTCCGGTCGTGGACCTGATTAGACGATCTACCGCCGCATCATGCTCATCTCGAATTTATCCTGCATGAGCTTGGAAAATTTCTTGCACAGTTTGGGGTTAGTTGACCCAAAAATAATATCGTCAACATATCCGCCATTGTCGCCAACATGATCATCCTTAATAAATTTGAACAACGTCTTATCGACTGTGCCTATAGTGAACTTATGCTCAAGAAGAAAATTAGTGAGTGTATCATACCAGGCTCTGGGTGCTTGCTTCAACCCATATAGAGCCTTGTCCAGTTTGTAAACAAAATCTGGATTTGTATGATCTATGAAGCCAGGAGGTTGTGCAACATACACTTCCTCTATCAAGACGCCATTTATAAAGGCACTCTTGACATCCATGTGAAAGACCTTGAAGTCTTTATATGTAGCATATCAAGGAACATGCGTATGGCCTCTAATCTTGCTACTGGTGCAAAGGTTTCATCAAAATCTATACCCTCCATTTGCCTAAATCCTTGTGCAACCAGCCTAGCCTTATTTCTTGTTACTACTCCATCTTCATTTAGTTTATTCCTAAAGACCCATCGAGTTCCTATAACTAAATGATTATTAGGTCTAGGTACAAGTGTCCATACTTTATTGCGTTCAAACTGATTGAGTTCTTCCTGCATGGCATCTATCCAACTTGAGTCAGCTAAGGCCTCATCAATTATCTTAGGTTCTATATGAGAAAGAAATGCAGCATCAAAGTGATCGTGAGATAGCTGGCCTCGTGTGCGAACAGGAGATTGAATGTTACCTATGACTTGCTCAGGTGGATGATTTCTATTCCACCGAAGATCAAGTCCAAAGGGATTTGCTCCTTGTTCCCCCTATTTTGCTGACTGGATAAGAATGTTTGGATCTTCTGACGCCAATTGATGATTATCATTGTTTCCTTGTGCATTAACTTCCAATTGGAGTTCTTGCTTTTGTGTGTGAGTACTGTTGTCAGCTTTGTCATCCACTGTTGGTCTTGATACTACTTGAGAAGAAGTTCTTGCTACTGTTGCGTTAGCTGTTGTTGTATGAGCAGTAGCATTTTGCTTGCGCAATGTCTGACGTAGCAAGATCTGTTGGAACAACATTTGTTTGCACGGTGATTGCTTCTGCTCCAGCTGCCGTAAGATCTCGTTGAGTAATAGTATGTTGTGTATCTACTATTGGTTGTTCTTCAGCTGTGAATCTTTGTTGTGACACGTCATCATTAGATTCTTCAAGGCTTGTTGATTCCAGACATGTGCACAAGTCGTGTAAGCTTGCAGCTGAATTTGATTTGAAGCTTGTCTCATCGAACACAACATGAGCAGATTCTTCAACAGTGAGGCTCTTGATATTGAATACCCTATAAGCTTTGCTGACAGCAGAATAACCTAAGAATATTCATGCATCAGATTTAGGTTCAAACGCTGTTAGGTGCTTCTTTCCATTGTTGTGAATGAAACATCTACACCCAAACACCCTGAAATATGATATATCAGGTTTCTTGCCATGCCAGATCTCATATGGGGTCTTATCGTGCAACCTATTAATCATAGATCTGTTTTGAGTGTGACATGCTGTATTGACTGCTTCTGCCCAAAATTTTTGAGAAATACCAGAATAAGCAATCATAGATCTAGCAGCCTCTTTAAGAGTGCAGTTTCTCCTTTCAGCCAACCCGTTTTGCCGAGGAGTTCTTGTTGCTGAAAGCTCATGCTTAATTCCTAAGTCTTCCAGATAAGAAGTCAATTTAAAATTTAGGAATTCTGTACCGCGATCACTTCTTATACTGTTGACTAAACAAGATCTATCATTTTGTAAACGTTTCAAAAGGCGTATCAGCTGGTCGGCGGTTTTAGATTTTGCTTTTAAAAACAACACCCATGTATATTTTGAAAAATCATCAACAACTGCAAGGGTGTAGGACGTTCCCCCTAAGCTTGTTACTGAAATAGGACCAAAAAGATCCATATGTAAAAGCTCAAGGCAATGGAAAGAACGTTTTCCGCCTTTATTTTTGAAGGTCGATTTAATGTGCTTACCAAGCTGACAAGCTGCACAGATCTTATCCTTAGGAAATTTTAATTTGGGCATACCAGAAACCATATCATGCTCACTCAACTTAGCAAGTGTTTTAAAGTTTAGATGGTTCATTCGTTGATGCCACAACCAACTCTTGGTGGAGTAAGCTGTAAGAAAAAGCTGTTCAGACTTCAACTACTCTGACCAATCGATAACGTAGGTATTCCCCGATCTTTTACCCATCAATATAGTCAGACCATTTGAGTTCTGAACTGTGCACGTGTGTTGTTGAAAGTTAACTATGTAACCTTTGTCACATAGTTGACTGATACTAATCAAATTATAACTGAGGTTATCAACAACCAAAATATCAGAGATAGAGATGTTACCATGGGTAAGCTTACCCTTACCCACAGTGTTACCGTGTGCATTGTCACCAAAGACAATTTTCGCTCCTTTGTGTGGAACAACATCTATCAGTAGCTTTGGGTTCCCTGTCATATGGCGTGCACATCCACTGTCCAGGTACCAGATAACTGAGTCATTAGTAGCTTTGTACCTGTTGCCCTGCAATCATACAAGAAAATTTTGGTACCCAATTTTACTTGGGTCCAGATTGGATTACCCCTTTCGGGACCCATACTTGAATTACCTTAACAGTTTTTCCAGTATAAGTATCCTTAAGGGTCTGTGCATAATTACAGTGAGATCTATTGAGTTTTGATTTCATATGTTGACCATATAGATCTCTTCTCGGCTGAGTCTTTCTCCAACAAGTTTTTACCTTCTTTGAGCTACGCCACGACTGGTTAGGAACAAACGGTTTTTGACCAGCTTTCGCTTTGTCTCTGTCCAATTTGTTCTTTAGCCAGTTAGGCTTGGAGCTCTCAGGTTTTGAAAAGCCGATACCAGCTTTTCCATTATCGCTCAACTTTGGAGAGTTCTGATCATCATATGTTACCGACTCAAAACAATCATATATCACATCAGCTTTGACAAAGCTCATTTTTTTGAACTTGTCATACACAGGTTGTGACTGAGTACTTGTCTCTCCTTCACTGCTTTCGCTATTACCAAACCCTAAGCCAGTTCTACATCTGCTGACTTTTGGATTTCTTGTAGTTTGTGGAAAGCACGAGCTGATTGGGTCCAGGAGCTCATTTCTTTAGTTAACTTTTCAACTTCAGCCTTGAGCTCGCTGGACTCACTTCTCAACAATTCATTCTCTATTCTCAGCTTACTCAACTCAGTCTTTAAACTGTCAGTATCCTCAAGCTCGTCAGAACTCGATTCTGTTGAACTATTTTTCAGACTTGCGTTTTCGGCCTTGATTTCCTCAAATGTGTGAGATAGAGTCTCGTACTCATGGACCATATCGTTCAGTGCCTGAACTAGATCTTCACGTGTAAATTCAATGTTTGAGAAATCAAATACCTCATCATCCGAAGTTTGATCAGCCATGAGGCAGTGAACTTCCTCCTGTTCACTGTCACTTGATGAGGTGCGTGTGAGATAGAGTCTCGTACTCATGGACCATATCGTTCAGTGCCTGAACTAGATCTTCACGTGTAAATTCAATGTTTGAGAAATCAAATACCTCATCATCCGAAGTTTGATCAGCCATGAGGCAGTGAACTTCCTCCTGTTCACTGTCACTTGATGAGGTGCTGCTGGATGAATATTTTGAGTCAGTGTCCGCCCAGCTCTTTGTGCTTTGCTCAGCCATCAACACTTTGCGGTCATGTTTGTGGCTGGATCTTTTGTCACTTCTTGATCTCATTCACCTATCCTTGGATCTCTCAACAGCTCTTTCATCAGTTTCCTCATTTCTCTTGTATCGCTCCTCCTTCTTGTATCGATCATCACTCCTCTTGTCATCTCGCTTGTATCTATCAGTTGATCTCTTGTCATCTCTGGATCGATCCTCCTTCCTTTGCCTGTTGCAATCAGCTGCAAAGTGACCTGGACGATCACAATTATAACATTTCGCATCAGATACAGTTTTATCATTTTTATGGCTATTGTAAGGAGATGAAGGGTTGAAGGATCTTCTCAAGTATTTACCAAACTTCTTAACGAAGAGGGACATGACGTTGTCACTGAGTTGATCTGCTGATTTGCTTGTGCTTGGATAGCACTGTTCGATTGTTGTAGCTGCCAATGATTTTGTTGGCTGGGAAGTTGAGGGACCAGCTTCTGATCTTGTCTCCAATTCAAATTCACATGCCTTCATATTTGCAAACAGATCATGGAGTTCCATCTTATTTAGGTCCTTCGACTCCCTCATTGCCATGGTCTTCACGTCCCACTCCTTGGGTAACGCTCTCATGACTTTCAGTGCTAGCTCTTTGTTGCTGTACTCTTTTCCAAGGCTGTTCAACTCGATGATAACTGCACTGAAGCGCTCACCAAATTCAGTCATTGTTTCGCCGTCTTTCATCTTGATGGACTCATATTATGTTGAGCGACGGTCAACTTGTTCTCTTTGGTCTCGTCGCTTCCCTCACATATCTGGACCAGCTTTTCCCAGATGTTTTTGGCTGTGGCGCATGTTTTGATTTTGCTGAACATGTTCTTGTCTTTGTCCAGAGTCTTGTATAGGATGTCCCTGGCCACGTTGTCTAGATTTTCTTTCTTCCTGTCATCATTTGTATATTCGTGTCTGGGTTTCTCAAGGTAACGAGGCTCGCCATTTGTTACAGCAACCGCCAGATTGGGCTTCATTATTTTCAGTGGCCCTTCAGTGATAACAGTCCACATTTCGTCATCCATGGCAGCCAGATGCGCGCATGCAGTCATCATAATCTTATCTAGAAAACATGGGAATTTTGTTGTGAGAGATCGACATATTGAGATAATATAACACGCAAATAAATACTGTTCAATAACTGAGAAGCGCCTGCTCTGATACCAATTGATGGTCCCAGAAATAGGATCAATATATGAACAGGAGTTCAGAAGGGAGGGGGGGTTGAATGAACTCCTTCGATTTTTGAAATCTTTTAAAATGTTTTACACGCACGGCTTAACTTAAGTCCGAGTTACCAGACTCAAGATATCTCAGTTTTATGCAAGTCTTTCGGCCAACAATGTTTGTGCGGAAATATGCCAATTAACTTGTGAACAGTAATAATATGTAAATGCAGTATTCGAGAATGTAAAGTAAAGAGATTAAGAGTTCAGGATTTGTTTCTGGAAGTTCGGATATTAATATCCTACGTCTCCCCTTCTTCCTCCTCGGAAGGTATCACTAGAAGATTTGATGAAAGTAGGCCTTCTACAAACATCCGATCCCGCAACCAGCAGCTACGAGAACTCCTAGTATCTCCACACTAATCCAAGCAGACGCAGCTGCTGGTTTACAACACTTGGTAATATTTTCAAACGGATTTTGAGAGCACGTTTGTTACAGACTCAACAAGATATTACAATGAAATGCACGTGTTTGAGACTGTAAATTTCTCTAGTTTCTAAACACAGAAACTCGATTCAAAGGTTGAACCAGAGAATGACTCGAAGGTATATCAATGAAAAACATCAGTATTGTTCTTCGAGTCTTGTGAGCTTTAAGTATGCTTCAATAAGGAATAGCTTGAGAATGAAATTTGGCAGCGTTTCAGCAATAGCGATGGCGAGTGTTTTTCTTCAATTCAAAACATCAGCTATTTGTACTCTTCGTTCAACGGTCGATTAATTCCGATAAGGAAACAAAATCCTTTTTGAAATTCTAACAATTGTTCGACGTCAATCCCGCTCAGCTACATGGTAAGTTGCGTATCGTCATATCAGATTTGTCGATTTCCATGTATGTGTAATCCCGTTGTAACGACCTCTGCCAATGTGTACTATTCTTCCAAAATTAGTACCAATATAGTCTCCTAAATTTCAGGCAATTTGAATGATTCTTGTTTTGGCCATTGATCTTTTCCAATTGAGTATACGATCGAATTTGAATCAACTTTATGCTTGCGCCTGAAACCATTTATGTCGACAGATCTTTCTTTGTTGAAGACAAATGAATAGTTCCTTACTATTAAGATATCTGTCGCGGTAAACAAAATTAAACCACTTGCAAATTTTCAGCAATGATGATGTCATCACATCTGTTCCTCTACTTTAGCTGACGTCATCGTATCTGTTATATGACCATTGTAGTTAGATCTGATGGTGACGTCATGATATCTGATATTTCTACTGTAGCTGAAATCATCGAATCTGTTGAAAACAAACGATGTCGTGTTGAGCTAACTGTTACGAGAACTGTCGATAGCAAACGTTACTCGCACTGTTTCCAAAAACAATACTGTAGCGAAATCTGGTGTCAGCAACGATGAAAGTACTGATACAAGATCTGTCGAATATACTTAACAATGAATACGACCCTTTCTATTGATAGAATCCTTTACTGTTTCAATACCTGTTGGCAGGTATTATCACCGATACAATAATCAAGTGCTGTTGGCAGATATCATCATTCTCAATGCTCCATTAACAGTAGATTTCTGACCCGATAACCCGAATAACCAAATCAATAATTCCATTGTTCCAAGATCCGATTCTGATAAACCCGAATTCATAACTGTAACTCAAACCAATAACTGTTGTCAGCAACCTCTAATCTCTGTGAGAAGATTATTCGAAATTCATCGTTTAGGTCCAAATCTTTTCTTATTTTTGTTATCACCAAAACTATAACTTTTATCCTAACAGAATGTTTCCGAGATCTGTAGTTTCTTGGGATTAGCTGGCTACTATAGGCGTTTCATTGAGAAGTTTTCTTCGATAGCCAGGCCGATGACTCAGTTGACCCAAAAGGATAGGAAGTTTGTTTGGACTGATGAGTGTGAGTCGAGTTTTCAGATGCTGAAGGATAGCATATTTATATGTATCAGTATATGCCCTGCGCTTTGTCGTTGTATCCAGTGGTTGGAGTCTGATACTTATTTTTGTATGCTATATTGTTTGTGTTGTTTAGTGGTTTTTATAAACTGGGATATCTATTTTGAGTATCACACTATTTTAAATTATATTGTTTTAAACCGTCAGGCCAAAAGCAAAAATTTTACCCGCTTTTTAGTAGCTTCCGCATGTGTGTATGTTTTATCTCTGATTAGAGCAGGAGGCCTGACATTTTTGGTCTATAGATATGTATTCCCAGAATATAGAATGCTTAACCCATGTCCTTCATCGATAATATATGAGACAACCATATTTTAGTTGACTGCAGCATTCCTACATCATTCCCAATGAGTAGAATGTCATCAACATAAAGTACAAGAAATGTCACAGCATTCTTAACTACATTCTTATACACACATGGCTCCTTGGGATTCTTTATGAAACCAAATTCTTTAATCATTTCATCAAACATCGGGTTCCAACTTCTCGATGCTTGCATGAGACCGTAGAACGATCTCTGAAGTTTTCATACTTTATTCTCACTTTCTACGGATGTGAAACCTCCAGGCTGCGTCATATCGATCTCTTCCTTAATGTTTCCATTAAGGAACACAGTCTTCACATCCATTTGCCATATCTCATAGTCGTATCACGTGGCAATGGCTAAGAGGATTCTAATGGAATTGAACATTGCAACTAGTCAAAAGGTTTCATCATACTCAACACCTTGCCTTTGAGTATAACCTTTTGAGACCAGTCGCGGCTTGTAGGTCAATACCTTACCATCAGGCCCAAGTTTTCTCTTGTATATCCATTTGCACCCAATGGGAACTATTCCTTCGGGAGGATTCACAATAGTCCAAACTTGGTTCGAATGCATTGAGTCAATCTCAGATTGCATTGCTTCAAGCCACAAATTAGAATCAGCATCAGAAATCGCCTCCTTGAAGGTTCTTGGATCACATCCAATAGTTTCACTTTGATCATCTTCAAGCAGGAAACCATATATAACAGGAGCCCTAGGAACCCGTTCGGATATCCTAGGTGTTTCGATGTCAAGGTTGGTTCTTGAGGGTGGGAGATTCACTTGGTACTTCAGTTGGTTCTCGAGCTTTTTTGAGTTCTACTATCTTGCTTTTTTTATCAAGTAGAAATTCCTTCTTTAAAATGTTGGCTTTTCTAGAAACAAACACTTTTGTTTCACTGGGATAGTAGAAGCGGTATCCAATAGAATTATTTGGATACCCAATGAAGTAGCATAAGATGGATCTATTATCCAGTATTGTCCCACTGTCTGCTTCACATAAGCAGGACATCCCCAAATCCTCAAGTACGAGTACTTGGATGGCTTGCCCATCCATATCTCATATGGAGTTTTATCCACTGCTTTGGTGTGGACATTGTTCAAAAACATTACCGCTGTTTCGAGCGCATAGCCCCAAAACGAGGCAGGAAGTTCAGTGAAGCTCATCATAGATCGAACCATGTCCATCAAGGTTCGATTACGTCGCTCCGCTACACGATTGAGTTGTGGTGTGGCCGGAGGGGTCCACTGTCAGAGAATCTCATTATCCTTAAGATAGTCTTGAAATTCGGCACTCAAGTATTCTCCACCTCGATCTGATAGAAGTGTCTTAATACTTTTTCCTATTTGATTTTCTACTTCATCCTTGAACTCCTTGAACCTTTCAAAGGACTCATACTTGTGCTTGATTAAGTAAAAGTACCCACACCTAGAGTAATCATCGGTAAATATGATGAAGTAGGTGTGACCGGACTTAGTACCAATGCTAAGCGGGCCACACACATCAGTATAGATCAAATCCAATAGGTTTTGAGCACGTTCAGGTTTGCCCTTTAAGGGCAATTTTGTCATTTTTCCCTTGAGACAGGACTCACAGGTTGGTAAGGAGTTTATATCAAACATATTAAACATGTTTCTCCTAACCAAATTGTTCATCCTCTTTAAGGAAATATGACCTAGTCTAGCATGCCAAATTTGTGCCGGATTTAGACTATCATATTTCCTTTTGATTATTGTTGTATGTGTTTCTACATCGTGAGTTGGAACTTCTCTCAATTTTAAGTTGTACAGATCGTTTTCGCGTTCTCCAGTTCCAATTAAACATTCATTCTTGTAATATTGCAAATCAAATTAGCAAAATGACAAGAATATCCATCACTATCAAGCATAGAAGTGGAAATAATTTTATTTATTAATTCAGAAACAAATAAAACATCTTTCAATACAAATTAAAATATGAATGAGGAAATAAATGTACATCTCCTATTGCTACGGCCGCAACCCATTGCTACGTTTCCGAGCCTCAAGTGGTTCTCACCCTCCCTAAGATGACGAATTCTTGTCATTATCTGCAAGTGAGATCCACATCAGGTTTCAAGTAACCAAGAAGTCGAGTTAAGAGACATATTTATTTCAATGTATAATATACTTTTTCCAGTTCGCAACTGCTCGAGGTAATCCCGACAGTTCCTCCTCCAATGCCTAGGATTGTGGCAATGGTGGAAAATATCTTCAGACTTGTTCGGCTTTGGAGCCCTTGCCTTGGCCTTCTTGGTGGACTTCTCTTCCATCGCAGGGGCCGAACGCTTCTTATCCTTGTGTTTGGGCCCCTTTTTCGCATATGAAGAAGAGCCCAAAAGGAGGACGGGCTTGTTCTTTGTTGGGTAACCACGGCGGATCCGGATCACGCCTCCCGACGGGCAGCGGAAGAACAAAAATTTTTCGGGAGATGATCAATACAATTCATTAAAACATTCAAGCTATGACATTCATAGGGAGTTTATCGTTGATTACCTTGCTGGCAACTCGTGCCTGGCTCCGACCAGTTTCGCGAGGAAACCGGCACTTCACGGTAGACGGCGGTAGATAACGTCAATCAGGTCCACGACCGGATACGAGACTCTTTCGTCAGCCTGCACTAGAAGGCCTGACGAGATCGGCGAGGACGAATTCTCCTCGAAAGATTGGCCGGAACAGATTCCGGCGAAGCGGCGGCGGCGGCGACGGCGTGCACCGGCGGCTGCGGCGGCGAGGCTTTTGGAGGAGGGGAGGCGGCGCCTATTAGAGCTAGGGTTAGGGTTATTAAGTGTCTTGTTGTTTGATTAAAGCCTAAGTCTATATTAAATAGACTTAGTGATGGACTTGGACCGGCCCAACGAGCCCGGGTCCAACGGATGAACATTCAGTTCATCCCCATCACCGTGACTTCATCGTAACTCCGATCGCCGATCAGATCGGACCGATCGACTCAGTTTCCAAAACTGAATACTATGATCTAGTATCCATGCGGGAATCTCGAATCCAGTACTTGTGTGACCCTCAATGGTTCAGGAATACAGCTAGCCGTGGGCCCACAACCATTGTGGCTCCGGAATCACAATTTCGGACTTGCCCAACGGATCATGGTAAGAGCGTCTAGCAACATCGCCCCATGATCCCCTAGGTATCACTGATAGTGCCTGCAAGAACCAGTTGGTCGTGGTTAGCGTACAGTACGGTCCTTTCAATCCATATATCCCGATCAGATCAACGACCATTGGTAAATCGAGAGTCGCTAAAGATCCGATAGCTATGCGTACATCTTGGAGATCAAATAGTGACATCGCGAGTGTAACTAGGTAAACACATTTACCTAAAACACTTTTAGTACTCTGGCCAGAGATTTATACACTATTATCCCCTCAGATAGCATAGGATATCCACGCATGTCTGCGATCGGTGAATCCTCGACAACGATGCATCGACTCCTACATGCATCAGGGTCTCACCCAATCCCACAGCCTAATGACCCCAAGTGAGTCGGCAAACGAGTCAAAGTGAGACGCCTATCATGTAGAGTCTCAATGACGTTTCGAGTCATGAGGACTAATCAGTACAACCAAGACCTCGGACTTATCCACTCGACAAATGGTAACCACTTGGAAAGTCCGAACGAGGGTAGTTCGATAGATCACCAGGTCACTATCTATCCGCATGCTCAGAACATCACAATGTTCCCTACCAATGAAACATGGTACTTCGCATCGCAGATACTAGTCTCGAGCTCGGGCGGCCTTATCCTCATTTTGACGGCCCAATCGAC
Organism: Dorcoceras hygrometricum; assembly: GCA_001598015.1. Classification (NCBI taxonomy): domain Eukaryota; kingdom Viridiplantae; phylum Streptophyta; class Magnoliopsida; order Lamiales; family Gesneriaceae; genus Dorcoceras; species Dorcoceras hygrometricum. The sequence continues at coordinate 117,620 of KQ986373.1, forward strand.
TAGGAATATGTTCAGAATACACAGTGACTATTAGATGTGTTTCATGATAGCCGTCATACCCACTATCACATCTAACATACACTTAAGTGCATTCTAGGTCTTTACTCAACGCAGTTGTTAATCATCATACAACACAATGAAAGTAAAGAAGCCATATAAATAAATGCGAATATCATATATAAAGATTGTTTATACAAGAGTCCTAT
>KQ986374.1:28553-44087 GCA_001598015.1 Dorcoceras hygrometricum
CTGTTTCTCAAACCCTCGTTACTATTCACCGTGAGCTATTCCGGTGGATTCCCGTCGTTTCCGGTGGTTGTTTTGCTCGTGCAAAGTAGCTTTGGACTCCTCTCGAGAAGCTCTACCATTCTACACTAGTTTTAGAAGCTGTAATTGGCTAGTTGAGGAACGAGAAGTTGCTGCCAGTTCGTGAATTTTGTAGTAGCAGGTAGAACTTCATTCCTCGTGTTGTAATCTTGTTCCTAGCCTTGTTTTAAGCTCTTTGCGAAGTTGTGGTAGTAGGAAACGGTGTTGGTTGAGCGTAGCTCCCAGCCGTGATCTTCTGTTAGATCCCTGAGTTATACGCTTGTTGTTTAGCAGGCTTTTACCAGAGTCTTCGGGATTCCCTTTCAGTGGTAATTTTAGCTCAGGAGTTTAAGGTACGGATTTGAGCTTGATTTAGCTTGGGTTGGCGTGAGGTACTATGCGTGGCTGCGGGGACGTTTCGGTGAACTTATCTGTGTACTGCTTGCTGATTATTGGTGTTTATGTTAACTGTTTTCTTGCGAATTGCATACACGCATTTGTTCACGCATATGTTCAGATCCCTTATGTATTGTATTTTGCAGCCTTGTATCTTGTGTTGCTGCCGTTGATCTTTTACCAGATTGTGAGGGCGAGCGGCAATACCGCACTCTCATCTCCCTGCTGGGATCGTTAGCCACCATGAGCCGAGTGGTTGACTACCACAGTTCTTGGGTGAGACAACAGCAGGTCGAGTTTTTGATACATCTGGTTATTGAGGGTAGTATCATGGCGAGTGGCTCTCTACCACACTATGAACTCACCCCGTAACCACTGTATGCTGTTGTTGAGTTCCTTAGCTCCCTCGTGAGTCGAGCCTTCCATTGTTATTCGGTGTCTCATGCATAGCATCTGCATTTTATCTTATGCATTCCTTTAGCTTATCTGTTGCTCTCCGTACTGGGGTTTGACCCCATGTCCCTCCGGGGCTTGGTTTGTTTCTTAAAACCGTCGGGCCTAAAAGCGAAAATTTTACCCTCTTTTTGATAGCTTCCGCATGTGTTTATCTGTTGTGAGCACGAGGCCTGACAGTTCTAGCTGCTGAAAGCTCATGCTTGACTTCAGCGTCATCCAGATAAAAGGATAGTCTATAATTTAAATATTCAGTTCCTTTATCACTTTTGTTCCGGTTGACATTGCAAGATTTGTCATTTTGTAAACATTTTAAAAGTTTGATCAGCTGTTCGGCAGTTATATCTGTGGATTTTAAAAGCACCACCCAAGTAAATTTTGCGAGAGCTGTCTATACTTTATACCACCATATTTGGGATTACTCCTAATCTGTTCAATTTGTTTCGTTATCCAGCTTTCTCTTGGATTTTTAGGAGCCTTATAACCTACCCCACAGTATCTACCTGACAGATCTGATGTTTTTCTGTAATCTGTGACTCATCAGATTTGTACTCTTCGGGTTGTCCAAAGCTGGACTTCACGAAGTTCATTATTTGAAGTTTAGGCTTATCCAGCTTTGGGTGAGTACTCGTCTCTGCTATATTTCTTTCATCGCTTTCATAGCCTAATATGGTTTTATCACCGGATGGATTCATAGCTCCTTGCAAATTTTGTAGGAAAGCAGAAGACTTGGCTCAGGAGCTTATGATTTCAGCTAAGCGCTAATTTTTTCATCCATCATCTCCTGAGACCTGATCCTCAGATCATCATTTTCAGTCTTCAGCTTACTTAGAGCAGTCTAAAAATCATCTGAGCTTACAGGCTCAGCTTTCGTAACAAGACTCTCTTTTTCAGCTTTGATTTCCTCAAATGATTGAGAAAGCTTTCTATAATCTACGACCATGTCATTTAGTGCTGTGACAAGGACTCCACGTGTAAAATCAAGATTTGAAAAATCAAATACCTCATCAGTGTCATTTGCCATCAGACTATGTACTTCTTCTTCACTGTCTCTAGATGAGGGACGTCCCTGAGCTAAACTCCTCCGAATCTATGTCAGCCGATGAGTTCTTGTTCTCTACATCGACAAGTACTTTTTCACTTCTCTTCTTCCTCTAGAACTTCTTGTCTTTTCTGTCTTTGCTACTACGATCTGGTTGCCTTGTAGTGTTTTTCTTGGATCTCTTGTAGTCCGTAGCATAATGACCAGGACTGCCACATTCATAACATTTAAAGTCAGAAGAAGTAGTGGAATTATTTTTGATAGCATCAAAAGAGATTGGTTTAGAAATGTTTTCCGCATGAATTTCCCAAACTTCTTTATGAAGAGGGACATCTTATCATTGCTGAGCTCCTCATATGATTTGGTTGGAGAGCTCTGTTCTGGAATAGCTGCTGCGAGAGCTTTCGTGGACTGTTAAGTGAATGGTTCTGATTCAGCTCTGGTCTCCAGCTCGAACTCATACGCCTTTAGATTTGCGAACATGTCATGGAGCTCCAGTTTGTTGAGGTCCTTTGATTCCCTCATAGCCATCTTCTTTATGTCCCACTCCTTGGGAAGCGCTCTCATGACCTTCAGCGCGAGCTCTCTGTTGCTATATTATTTTTGCAATTTGGTCACCTCTATCACCACTGATCTTAATCTCTTGTCGAACTCAGTCATTGTTTGACCACTTTTCATCTTCATCGATTCAAATTTCTGTAGGGCTACTGTGAGTTTATTTTCTTTGGTTTCTTCATTTCTCTCGGAGATTTGGATCAGCTTCTCCCAGATTTCTTTGGCCGTGATGCAGGTCAAATCTTACTGAACATATTATTGTCCAGCGTCTTGTAGAGAATGTCTTTGGCCACATTGTCCAGGTTCGCCTTCTTCTTATCTTCCGACGTCCAATCCAGTCTGGGCTTCTCAACCCATTGTGTTGCATCGACAAAGATGGCTACAGCTGTATTTGGCTTCATTATCTTTATCGAGCCATCAGTATTGACGAACCACATATCGTTATCTTGAGCTGCCAGGTGAGCTTGCATTATTATCTTACAGACGTTGTATTCCTCCTTAGAAAACATAGGAATTTTATTGTGAGAGATCAACATATATAGTAATTGCAAATAATACACTAAGATAACCATGTTAGAGTAGATTCCCAACTAGCCAACTTGTGGCGTGTGGGTTTTATAGACTCTTATATATGACAATATTTATTTATGAAATACACATGTATTTATGGCATTCTTTATTTTCATTATGTTATATAATGTTTACAATTGTGTTGGATAAAGACCTAGAATGCACCATAGTGTATGTTAGATGTGATAGTGGATATGATGGCTATCAAGAAACACATCTAATAGTCACTGTGCATTCTGAATTCATTCCTAGTCGATTGGGCCGTAAAAATGAGGATAAGGCCGCCCGAGCTTGAGACTAGCATCTGTGATGTGAAGTACCATGTTTCATTGGTAGGGAACATTGTGATGTTCTGAGCATGCAGATGGATAGTGACCTGGTGATCTATCGAACTACCCTCGTTCGGACTTTCCAAGTGGTTACCATTTGTCGAGTGGATAAGTCCAAGGTCTTGGTTGTACTGATTAGTCCGCACTACTCGAAACGTCATTGAGACTCTACATGATAGGAGTCTCACTTTGACCCGTTTTCCGACTCACTTGGGGTCATTAGGCGGCGGGATTGGGTGAGGTCCCGATGCATGTAGGAGTCGATGCTTCGTTGTCGAGGATTCACCGCTCGCTCTCATGCGTGGATATCCTATGCTATCTGAGGGGATAATAGTGTATAAATCTCTGGCCAGAGTACTGGATGTGTTTTAGGTAAATAGGTTTATCTAGTAACACTCGCAATGTCACTATTCGATCTCCAAGATGTATGCATAGCTATCAGATCTCTAGCGACTCTCGATTTACCAATGGTCGTTGATCTGATTGGGATATATCTGTTGAAAGGACCGTACTGTACGCTAACCACGACCAACTGGTTCTTGCAGGCACTATCAATGATACCTAGGGGATCATGGGGCGATGTTGCTAGGCGCTTTACCATGATCCGATGGGCAAGTCCGAAATTGTGATTTCGGAGCTGCAATGATTGTGGGTCCACGGCTAGCTGTATCCCTGAACCATTGAGGGTCACACAAGTACTGGATTCATGATTCCCGCACGGAAACTGAGCTCAATGTGTTGAGCATAGGAGGAGAATTTTTGGGAGTGCGACTTCCTAAAAGTCAACAGGGGTCAAATTGCGATTTTCCAAAGTTGAGGGGCAAAACTGTCATTTTGGACTAGGTATCTGAAAAATTGTTTTTCACATCATAATATTCAGTTTTGGAAACTGAGTCGATCGGTCCAATCTGATCGTCGATCGGAGTTATGATGAAACCGCAGTGATTTAAATTAATCGAATGTTCATATGGACCTGGGTGTGACCCAAGTCCATTGGGCCGGTTCAAGCCCATGTACCATCTTTATTTAGTTAAGTTGGTTTAGGGCTTTAAACACAAGACTTACCTACAATTCAAGAGCCAGATTTCCCTGCCAATTCTGGTTGGAGCCAGGCGCTTAGACGCCAGCAAGGTAACGATTCTATGAACACCCTATGAATGTTTATAGAATTGTATTTGAATGTATTGAACGTTTCTCGGGGCAATTTTTGATTTCCGCTGCGCCCCCGGGAAACGGGATGCGGATCCGCCATTGTTTGCCAACAGTGGTATCAGAGCTCAGGCTCGGATCCTTCAATACATAGTTGTTGCCTGAATTGCATCTAGATCTCGATTTTGAAATCAAACAAAAAAAAAATTTTGGACAACTGCCCGACGCCGCCGCACGCGGCGGCGCCATCGCGCGCGCTATAGCGCGCGAAAAAAAAAATTTTGGACAACTGCCCGACGCCGCCGCACGCGGCGGCGCCATCGCGCGCGCTATAGCGCGCGGGCAACATGCGCGCTGGCCGTTGCTCCGCACGATGGCCAGTCATTGGCCGGAAGCCCGTGTGCAAATTGTTGCGCGCTGGTCGGGGCTGTGTGCCGTGCCTGGCGCACGGTGGCGCTGGAAGACGCCGCGCTTGGCACGGTAGCGTGCGGCCATGCGCCTCACGCTATGTTGGCGGCCGCCGCCGCCGTGCGGCCGCCGTCCGACGAATCTCCGGCAGCGATGCGATGGCTATTTTTCTTCTAGGTTATGTTCAGGCCTGTCCCGGACAGCCCATGATGTTTTCGGGCCGATATTCGATATTGGGCCAATTTTGGTCGATTTTGAAATTTTTGAGATTTTGGGCCTAAAATTGTTTTAAGCCCAATATGATGCAATTAAAATTGCAAAATATGATTTTAGTTATGAAATATGATTTTATAATTAAAATATGAGTTTGTTGATTAAAATATGATTTTATCGACAAAATGCGATTTTATTATAAAATGCGATTTTATAATTAAAATATGATTTTGTGGGTAAATAATTTGATTATTTATATTTATGCAAATTAATTAGATCGATTGCATGTTTGGGATGATCGAGAGCCGTGCCCAATGTGTTAGGTGTATGCTATAGGTTTTGCGATTTCGGTTGTGTATATATTGTTGATATCGATTACAGTGGGTCTGTTTGTAGCCCGTTCCCACCCCTACAAATATGTATCCCATATGTATCATGGAAATTTAAATGTAAATTACTAGATTTAGTGGGAGGACATTTGAAGACGGTGGACATGACGATCAAAGATATAGAAGACCGAAGATCTGTAAAACCGGAAGCAATTGTAATAGGATTGCATTGCATATTGCATTTCACCTAGGACTGGACGCAGGTCCGTGATTGACAACCACGGACCGCATAGCTCTCGCGATCGATCATCCCAAAGTTTTTTTATATATTCGATATATGTTGAATCCGCATGTTTTAAATTGTGATTTAAAATTGCATGAGACCAAATTTTTCAAAAATAAAATCCCTCGTTTTAAATACGATTTAAAACTGATATCAAGATTAAAAGTTTATTCGATAAACTTAGGGAATTTAAATCTGTTTAAATTATCCCTACCTTCCATAAACGATGGGTGTACGTCGATGCTACCCGCATACATGACCCGACTCATATTATTGAGGGGGTTATGTATGCCGGAAAGCTGTTCACGCCATTGACAATTGTTGTGAGTCGGTTGAACTCCCTTTAACGTTGGCTCATATTATTGGGGACGGTAAGGGGACCGTCCTTCACTACTCAACATTGATGGGTCATCTTGACACGTGATAGTAAACGACGTCATATTATTGGGCCCTTACTGGACGTGGGGTGAATACATGGAGACTGCACCGGTTGCAATTGGATTCTACCTTTCGGGGGTCATGGTTTGCTGATATTATTCGGGACCATGATCTCTTGATTGGGCTCCATGTACCCACTAAGGAAACCTGTTTTCCCGATTCCATTAGAGGGTGGTGAAATCGTTAAAATAGTGGGAGGGTAATTCATAAAACTAAATGACCTTGTTTTATGTCTTAGCGTTTTTCATATATAGTTAGTAATGCATGTCTTTTTTTCTTTTCAGTATAAACTGCTTTATAATGTATTCGATCAAAAACCTATTCGCTGCTATACTGGATAGCAACAAGTTCACCGGTCTGAACTACCAATACTGGCTTCGAAACCTCAACATTGTGTTGGCTTCGGAGAAACTTCTCAATACGATAGAGAAGAGCCCTCGAAGGAAGCCCCTGCCGATATCAGCCCTGAGGAGCTGGTTACGCTTAAACAATGGTGGGACGACGGGCTTAAGACTCGATGCTATGTGATGGCATCGATGTCCAACGAAATGCAATGACGCTTTGAGAAGACGAAGTATGCTGCTGACATACTCTTTCATCTCAAGGAACTGTATGGGGAGAACTCTCGACATGAGAGGTTCACCGCTGTCAAGGAGCTTATGACGAGCCGCATGCGCGATGGGACTTCGGTCCGCGAGCATGGGGTTCGTATGATTGGGCTCATTGAAAAGCTGGCGGGCCTTGATATCACACTTCCACACGAGCTGTCTGTGGATGTGCTTCTCCTCTCACTACCCGCTGCATTCGACCCCTTTGTGGTCAACTTCAACATGAACAAGCTGGCAGCCACCCTTGAAGAGGTGGTTAACATGCTGGTCGTGTTTGAGGGAACCATAAAGAAGGACAAGCCTGTCCTCCTTATGGGCTCTTATTCCTCAGCGAAGAAGGGGCCCAGACGCAAGGGTAAGAAGCGTTCTGCCCCTGTGAAGGAGTAAAGCCCACTAAGAAGCCCAAGGCAAAGGCTTCCAAGCCAAACAAGTCCGAGGATGTTTGCCACCACTACCACAAGCCTGGGCATTGGTGGAGGAATTGCAAGGAGTATCTCGAGCAGTTGCGAACTGCAAAAGGTATGTTCTATATCGAAATAAATATGTCTCTTAATTCGACTTCTTGGGTACTTGATACCGGATGTGGATCTCATATCTGCAATTATTTGCAGGTGATGACAAGAAGCCGACGTCTTAGAGAGGGTGAGACCCACTTGAGGCTGGGCAATGGAGCAAGAGTTGCTGCAGTAGCTATAGGAGATGTTTATTTATTTCTGTCGTCAAATTTTAAGTTGTTATTGAAAGATTTTTTATTTGTTCCCGAATTGATAATGAACATTATTTCTGTTTCCATGCTTGATAGTGATGATATTCTTGTGTTTTTGCTAATTCGATTTGCAATATATACAAGAATGAATGTTTGATTGGTATTGGGGAACGCGAAAACGATCTATACACCTTAAAATTAAAACCAGTTCCAACTCGCGATGTGGAAACACATACAACAATAATTAAAATGAAATACGATATCTTAAACCCAGCACAACTTTGGCACGCTAGGCTAGGTCACATTTCTCTAAGAAGGATGAACAAGTTAGTTAGGAGTGACATGTTTGATTTGTCAGACATTAACTCCCTACCGACTTGTGAGTCTTGTCTCAAGGGAAAAATGACTAAACAACCCTTCAAGGGCAAGCCTGAACGTGCTCAAGGCCTATTGGATTTGATCCATACTGACGTGTGTGGCCCACTTAGCATTGGTACTAAGTACGGTCACACATACTTCATCACCTTTACCGATGATTACTCTAGGTATGGGTACTTGTACTTAATGAAGCACAAGTCTGAATCCTTTGAAAGGTTCAAAGAATTCAAAGCTGAAGTAGAAAATCAGTTGGGGAATGTATTAAAGCACTTCGATCTGATCGATGTGGTGAATACTTGAGTGCTGAATTTCAAGACTATCTGCAAGAGAATGAGATTCTCGTACAGTGGACCCCTCCGGCCACACCACAGCTCAATGGTGTAGCGGAGCGTCGTAACCGAACCCTGATGGACATGGTTCGGTCTATGATGAGCTTCACTGAGCTTCCTACCTCGTTTTGGGGCTATGTGCTCAAAACGGCGGTAATGTTGTTGAACAATGTCCACACCAAAGAAGTGGATAAGACTCCATATGAGATGTGGATGGGCAAATCACCCAAATACTCATACATGAGAATTTGGGGATGTCCTGCTTACGTGAAGCAGACAGTGGGAGATAAGCTGGACACTAGATCCATCTTATGCTACTTCATTGGGTATCCAAAGAATTCCATTGGATACTACTTCTACTATCCAAACGAACAAAAGTGTTTGTTTCTAGGAATGCCACCTTTATGGAAAGGGAATTTATACTTGATAGAAAAGGCAAAATAGTAGAACTCGAAGAGGTTCAAGATCCAATTGAAGTACCAAGTGAATCTCCGCACCTACAGAGCCAGTACCAGAAATGGTCGCACCTAGGAGATCTGAAAGGGTTCCTAGGGCTCCTGAAAGATATGGTTTCAGGGTGATCAAGTTGTTGGATGTGATCCAAGGACTTTCAAGGAGGCAATTTCCGATGCTGATTCTAATTTATGGCTTGAAGCAATGCAGTCTGAGATTGACTCAATGCATGCGAACCAAGTTTGGACTCTTGTCAATCCTCCCGAAGGAATTGTTCCTATTGGGTGCAAATGGATATACAAGAGAAAACTTGGGCCTGATTGTAAGGTATTGACCCACAAGGCACGACTGGTCGCGAAAGGTTACACTCAAAAGCAAGGTGTTGACTATGATGAAACCTTCTCACCAGTCGCAATGTTCAAGTCAATTAGAATCATAATTTCCATAGCCGCATGGTACGACTATGAGATATGGCAAATGGATGTGAAAACTGTGTTCCTTAATGGAAACATTAAGGAAGAGATCTTCATGACGCAGCCTGAGGGTTTCACATCTGTAGGAAGTGAGCATAAGGTATGCAAACTTCAGAGATCGATCTACTGTTAGAGTAGATGCCCAACTAGCCAACATGTGGCGTGTGGGTTTATAGACTCTTGTATATGACAGTTTTTATATATGATATTCGCATTTGTTTATGGCATTCTTTATCTTCATTATGTTTATATAATGTTAAAAATTGTGTTGGATAAAGACCTAGAATGCACCATAGTGTATGTTAGATGTGATAGTGGGTATGACGGCTATCATGAAACACATCTAATAGTCACTGTGTATTCTGAATTAGTTCCTAGTCGATTGGGCCGTCAAAATGAGGATAACGCCGCCCGAGCTTGAGACTAGTATCTGCGATGCGAAGTACCATGTTTCATTGGTAGGGAACATTGTGATGTTCTGAGCATGCAGATAGATAGTGACCTGGTGATCTCTCAAACTACCCTCGTTCGGACTCTCAAAGTGGTTACCATTTGTCGAGTGGATAAGTCCGAGGTCTTGGTTTTACTGATTAGTCCTCAGGACTCGAAACGTCATTGAGACTCTACATGATAGGCGTCTCACTTTGACCCGTTTGCCGAGTCACTTGGGGTCATTAGGCGGCGGGATTGTATGAGACCCCGATGCATGTAGGAGTCGATGCTTCGTTGTCGAGGATTCACCGCTCGCTTACATGCGTGGATATCCTATGCTATCTGAGGGGATAATAGTGTATAAATCTCTGGCCAGAGTACTAGAAGTGTTTTAGGTAAATTGGTTTACCTAGTTACACTCGCGATGTCACTATTCGATCTCCAAGATGTATGCATAGCTATCGGATCTTTAGCGACTCTCGATTTACCAATGGTCGTTGATCTGATCGGGATATATGGATTGAAAGGACCGTACTGTAAGCTAACCACGACCAACTGGTTCTTGCAGGCACTATCAGTGATACCTAGGGGATCATGGCGCGATGTTGCTAGGCGCTTTACCATGATCCGATGGGCAAGTCCGAAATTGTGATTTCGAAGCCGCAATGAATGTGGGCCCACGGCTAGCTGTATCCCTGAACCATTGAGGGTCACACAAGTACTGGATTCATGATTCCCGCACGGAAACTGAGCTCAATGTGTTGAGCACAGGAAGGGGATTTTAGGGAGTGCGACTTCCTAAAAGTCAACAGGGGTCAAATTGCGATTTCCCACTGTTGAGGGGCAAAACTGTCATTTTGGACTAGGTAATCTGAAAAATTGTTTTTCGCATCATAATGTTCAGTTTTGAAAACTGAGTCGATCGGTCCGATCTGATCGTCGATCGGAGTTATGATGAAACAGTTTTCGTCCGTGCTGATCTCTTCAGGCCTTCTAGTGCAGGCTGACGAAGGAACCTTGCTTCCGGTCGTGGACCTGATTAGACGTAATCTACCGCCGCCTACCGTGAAGTGCCGGTTTCCTCGTGAAACTGGTCGGAGCCAGGCGCCTAGACGCCAACAAGGTAAAATCAAAGAACCCCCTATGAATGGTTTGTTGAATTGTTTTATTGTATTGAACGTTTCCCGGCGCTAATTTTAAACTTCCGCTGCACCGTCGGGAGACGGGATCCGGATCCGCCACGGTTCCCCAACAGTGGTATCAGAGCCAAGGCTCGGATCCTTCAATACAATTGTTGCCATATTGCATCAGATCTCGAATTTTAAATCGAAACAAAGTTTTTGCACGCCGGCCACGGCGCCGCCGCACATGGCAGCGCCACCTACCTTCCCCCCGCGCATGTGCGCGCGCGATTGTATGCGCGCTTGTCTCGCATCGTGGCTGGTTGGCCGTCCGATGCATGCCGATGGACACACACGATGGCTGGCCGATGATTGCTGGTTGGCCAGCAGCCCATGCACAACTGGTTGCGCGATTGATTGGGCGCTGTTCCGCGCGATGATCTGCGTGCTTGCCGCGCATAGCGGCCATCTCATGGCCGGCCGGGAGTTGCTGCTCCGTGCACAGGTTGCGGAAATCGGCCGATGGTGGCTGTTGATTCGCACGATTGGATGCGCCATTGGTTGGCGCATCGCGCGCCATGCGCCGCACACGTTACGGCGAACGTGCGGACAAGCGCCGCACGCTACGTGGTGGCGGCGGCAGCCGCCGTGCCTCCGCCGTCCAGCGACGATCTCTGGCAGATTGTTGCAACGGCTGAATTTTACTTCTAGGTTTGGTTCGGGCCTGTTCCGGGCAGCCCATGAAGTTTTCGGGCCGATATCCGATATCGGGCCGATTTTGGTCAATTTTGAAATTTTGAGATTTTGGGCCCAAAATTGTTTTTGGCCCAATATGATGCAATTAAAATTGCAAAATACGATTTTGATTGTAAAATATGATTTTATAATTAAATATGATTTTGTTGATTAAAATTTGATTTTATCGACAAAATGCGATTTTATGATTAAAATATGATTTTGCGATAAATAATTTGATTATTTAATTTATGCATATTAATTAGATTGATTGCATGATTGGGATGAACGAGAGCCATGCCCCAATGTGTTAGGTGTATGCTTTAGGTTTTTATGATTTCGGTTTTAATATTGTTGATTATCATTTTATAAAAGTGGGTCTGTTTGTGGCCCGTTCCTACCCCTTAAAATGTATCCCTTATGTGTCATGGAAATTTATTGTAAATTACAAGACTTAGTGGGAGGACCTTTGAAGATGGTGGGTCCGATGACGATCAAAATATTTAAGACCGAAGATATGTAAAACCGGAAGCAAATGTGATAGGATTGCATTACATATTACATTTCACCTAGGATTGGACCCAGGTCCGTGATTGGCAACCACGGACAGCATAGCTCTCGCGATCGATTATCCCAATGTTTATATATGTGATATATAGTTAGTTGAATCCGCATGTTTTAAATATGATTTAAAATATATTGCATGAGACCAAATTTTCAAAAATAAAATCCCTCGTTTTAAATACGATTTAAAACTAATCTCAAGATTAAAAGTTTATTCGATAAGCTAAAGGGAATTTAAATTTGTTTAAATTTCCCTACCTTCCATCAACAATGGGTGTACGCCGATGCTACCCGTATACATGGCCCGACTCATATTATTGAGGGGGTCATGTATGCCGGAAAGCTGTCCACGCCATTGACACTCGTTGTGAGTTCGGTTGGAACTCCCTTTAACGTTGGCTCATATTATTGGGGACGTTAAGGGGACCGTCCTTCACGACTCAACATTGATGGGTCATCTTGACACGTGATAGTAAACGGCGTCATACTATTGGGCCCTTACAGGTCGTGAGGTGAATACATGGAGGTTGCACAGGTTGCAATCGGAAACTACCTTTTGGGGGTCATGGATGGCTGATATTATTCGGGTCCATGATTGCTTGATTGGGCTCCGTGTACCCACTAAAGAAACTTGCTTTCTCGATTTCATTAGAGGGTGGTGAAATCGTTAAAATAGTGGGAGGATAATTCATAAAACTTAACGAACTTGTTTTATGTCTTAACGATTATTTTATATAGTTAGTGATGATTGTCTGTTTTCTTTTCAGTATAACTGCTTATATAATGTCTTCGATCAAAAACCCACTCGTTGCTATACTGGATAGCAACAAGTTCACCGGTCTGAACTACCAAGACTGGCTTCGAAACCTCAACATTGTGTTGTTGTCTGTTTTCTTTTCAGTATAACTGCTTATATAATGTCTTCGATCAAAAACCCACTCGTTGCTATACTGGATAGCAACAAGTTCACCGGTCTGAACTACCAAGACTGGCTTCGAAACCTCAACATTGTGTTGGCTTCGGAGAAACTTCTTTATACGATAGAGAAGAGCCCTCCGAAGGAAGCCCCTGCCGATATCAGCCCTGAGGAGCTGACTACACTTAAACAATGGTGGGACGACGAGCTTAAGACTCGATGCTATGTGATGGCATCGATGTCCAACAACATGCAACGTTGCTTTGAGAAGACGAAGTAGGCTGCTGACATACTTTTTCATCTCAAGGAACTGTACGAGGAGAACTCTCGACATGAGAGGTTCGCCGCTGTCAAGGAGCTTATGACGAGCCACATGCGCGATGGGACTTCGGTCCGCGAGCATGGGGTTCGTATGATTGGGCTCGTTGAAAAGCTGGCGGGCCTCGATATCACACTTCCACACGAGCTGTCTGTGGATGTGCTTCTCCTCTCACTGCCCGCTGCATTCGACCCCTTGTGGTCAACTTCAACATGAACAAGCTGGCAGCCACCCTTGAAGAGGTGGTTAACATGCTTGTAGTGTTCGAACGAACCATAAAGAAGGACAAGCCCGTCCTCCTTATGGGCTCTTCTTCCTCTGCAAAGAAGGGGCCCAGACACAAGGGTAAGAAGCGTTCTGCCCCCGCGAAGGAGGAAAAGCCCACTAAGAAGCCAAAGGCAAAATCTTCCAAGCCAAACAAGTCCGAGGATGTTTGCCACCACTGCCACAAGCCTGGGCACTGGAGGAGGAACTGTAAGGAGTACCTCGAGCAGTTGCGAACTGCAAAAGGTATGTTCTACATTGAGAGAAGTTCCAAATCGCGATGTGGAAACACATACAACAACAATTAAAAGGAAACACGATAGCTTGAACGCAGCACAACTTTGGCATGCTAGGCTAGGTCATATTTCTCTAAGAAGGATGAACAAGTTAGTTAGGAGTGACATGTTTGATTTGTCAGACATTAACTCCCTACCGACTTGCGAGTCTTGTCTCAAGGGAAAGATGACTAAACAATCTTTCAAGGGCAAGCCTGAACGTGCTCAAGACCTATTGGATTTGATCCATACTGATGTGTGTGGCCCACTTAGCATTGGTACTAAGTACGGTCACACATACTTCATCACCTTTACCGATGATTACTCTAGGTATGGGTACTTGTACTTAATGAAGCACAAGTCTGAATCCTTTGAAAGGTTCAAAGAATTCAAGGCTGAAGTAGAAAATCAACTAGGAAAAAGTATTAAAGCACTTCGATCCGATCGAGGTGGTGAATACTTGAGTGCTGAATTTCAAGATTATCTGAAAGAGAATGGGATTCTCACACAGTGGACCCCTCCGGCCACACCACAGCTCAATGGTGTAGTGGAGTGTCGTAATCGAACTTTGATGGACATGGTTCGATCTATGATGAGCTTCACTGAGCTTCCTACCTCGTTTTGGGGCTATGCGCTCGAAACGGCGGTAATGTTGTTGAACAATGTCCACACTAAGACAGTGGATAAGACTCCATATGAGATATGGATGGGAAAACCACCCAAGTACTCATTTATGAGGATTTGGGGATGTCCTGCTTACGTGAAGCAGACAGTGGGAGATAAGCTGGATACGAGATCCATCTTATGCTACTTCATTGGGTATCCAAAGAATTCCATTGGATGCTACTTCCACTATCCAAGTGAAACAAAAGTGTTCGTTTCTAGAAATGCCACCTTTATGGAAAGGGAATTTCTACTTGATTGAAAGGGCAAAATAGTAGAACTCGAAGAGGTTCGAGATCCAATCGAAATACCAGGTGAGTCTCCCGCACCTCCAGAGCCGGTACCAGAAATGGTCGCACCTAGGAGATCCGAAAGGGTTCCTAGGGCTCCTGAGAGATATGGTTTTCTCCTTGAAGATGATCAAGGTTATCAAGTTGTTGGATCTGATTCAAGAACTTTCAAGGAGGCAATTTCCGATGCAGATTCTAATTTGTGGCTTGAAACAATGCAGTCTGAGTTAGACTCGATGCATGCTAACCAAGTTTGGACTCTTGTTAATCCTCCCGAAGGAATTGTTCCTATTGGGTGTAAATGGGTATACAAGAGGAAACTTGGGCCTGATGGTAAGGTAATGACCTACAAGGCACGACTGGTCGCGAAAGGTTACACTCAAAGGCAAGGTGTTGACTATGATGAAACCTTTTCACCAGTCGCAATGTTCAAGTCAATTAGAATCTTACTTGCCATAGCCGCATGGTGCGACTATGAGATATGGCAAATGGATGTGAAAACTGCGTTCCTTAATGGAAACATTAAGGAAGAGATCTATATTACGCAGCCTGAGGGTTTCACATCTGTGGGAAGTGAGCATAAGGTATGCAAACTTCAGAGATCGATCTACGGTCTCAAACAAGCATCGCGAAGTTGGAACCTGAGATTCGATGAAAAAATTAAGGAATTTGGTTTCATCAAGAATCCCGAGGAGCCATGTGTATATAAGAAGGTAGTTAAAAGCGCTGTGACATTCCTTGTACTTTACGTTGATGACATTCTACTCATTGGGAATGATGTAGGAA
>KQ986374.1:45056-66696 GCA_001598015.1 Dorcoceras hygrometricum
GTCAAAATGAGGATAAGGCCGCCCGAGTTCGAGACTAGTATCTGCGCTGCGAAGTACCATGTTTCATTGGTAGGGAACATTGTGATGTTCTGAGCATGCAGATAGATAGTGACCTGGTGATCTATCGAACTACCCTCGTTCGGACTTTCCAAGTGGTTACCATTTGTCGAGTGGATAAGTCCGAGGTCTTGGTTGTACTGATTAGTCCTCACTACTCGAAACGTCATTGAGACTCTACATGATAGGCACCTCACTTTAACCCGTTTGCCGACTCACTTGGGGTCATTAGGCGGCGGGATTGGGTGAGGTCCCGATGCATGTAGGAGTCGATGCTTCGTTGTCGAGGATTCACCGCTCGCTCTCATGCGTGGATATCCTATGCTATCTGAGGGGATAATAGTGTGTAAATCTCTGGCCAGAGTACTGGAAGTGTTTTAGGTAAATGGTTTTACCTAGTAACACTCGTGATGTCACTATTCGATCTCCAAGATGTATGCATAGCTATCGGATCTCTAGCGACTCTCGATTTACCAAAGGTCGTTGATCTGATTGGGATATATGTGTTGAAAGGACCGTACTGTATGCTAACCACGACCAACTGGTTCTTGCAGGAACTATCAGTGATACCTAGGGGATCATGGGGCGATGTTGCTAGGCGCTTTACCATGATCCGATGGGCAAGTCCGAAATTGTGATTTCGGAGCCGCAATGATTGTGGGCCCACGGCTAGCTGTATCCCTGAACCATTGAGGGTCACACAAGTACTGGATTCATGATTCCCGCATGGAAACTGAGCTCAATGTGTTGAGCATAGGAGGAGAATTTTAGGGAGTGCGACTTCCTAAAAGTCAACAGGGGTCAAATTGCGATTTCCCAAAGTTGAGGGGCAAAACGGTCATTTTGCACTGGGATTCTGAAAAATGGTTTTTCAGATCATAATATTCAGTTTTGTAAACTGAGTCGATCGGTCAGATCTGATCGGCGATCGGAGTTGTAATGAAGTCAGTGATGGATATCGTCATTTGGACCCGGGCCCTTTGGGCCGGTCCAAGTCCATTACTAGTCTTATAAAAGAGACTTAGGGCTTCATTAAACATATCTAAGTATCACCCTAAACCCTAGAGCTCTCTCTCTCGGCCGCCCCCTCCTCTCCCAAAGCCGCCGCCGCCGGCCACCACCATCGCCGCCGCTGCCGCCTCCCCTTGCCGGAATTTGTTCCGGCCAACTTTTCGAGGGATATCGTCATTTGGACCCGGGCCCTTTGGGCCGGTCCAAGTCCATTACTAGTCTTATAAAAGAGACTTAGGGCTTCATTAAACATATCTAAGTATCACCCTAAACCCTAGAGCTCTCTCTCTCGGCCGCCCCCTCCTCTCCCAAAGCCGCCGCCGCCGGCCACCACCATCGCCGCCGCTGCCGCCTCCCCTTGCCGGAATTTGTTCCGGCCAACTTTTCGAGGAGTTTCCGTCCGTGCTGATATCGTCAGGCCTTCTAGTGCAGGCTGACGAAGGAACCTTGCTTCCAGTCGTGGACCTGATTAGACGTAATCTACCGTCGCCTACCGTGAAGTGCCGGTTTCCTCGTGAAACTGGTCGGAGCCAGGCGCCTAGACGCCAATAAGGTAACAATCAAAGAACCCCCTATGAATGGTTTGTTGAATTGTTTTATTGAATTGAACATTTCCCGGCGCTAATTTTAAACTTCCGCTGCGCCGCCGGGAGACGGGATCCGGATCCGCCACGGTTCCCCAACATCTACGGTCTCAAACAAGCATCGAGGAGTTGGAACCTGAGATTCGATGAAACAATTAAGGAATTTGGTTTCATCAAGAATCCCGAGGAGCCATGTGTATATAAGAAGGTAGTTAAAAGCGTTGTGACATTCCTCGTACTTTATGTTGATGACATTCTACTCATTGGGAATGATGTAGGAATGCTGCAGTCAACTAAAGTCTGGTTGTCTAGTAGATTCTCGATGAAGGACATGGGTGAAGCATCCTATATTCTTGGAATATAGATCTATCGGGATAGATCGAAACGGATGCTCGGACTCACCCAAGCCACCTACATCAATACCATACTTAAGAGGTTCTCTATGGAAGAGTCCAAGAGAGGACTCACGGGGTCACTCTATCTAAGTCTATGTGTCAGAATACTGATGAGGATATAGAGAGTATGACACATGTGCCATATGCCTCGGCAATAGGTAGTATTATGTATGGCATGATCTCAACTAGACCGGATGTCGCATATGCTCTGAGTGTCACAAGCCGCTACCTGGCCAACCCCGGCCAAATGCATTGGAAGGCCATGAAAGATATTCTTAAGTACTTACGAAGGAATAAAAATATGTTCATGGTCTATGGGGTGGTGAACTGAAATTGGAAGGCTACACTGATTCCTGCTTCCAATGTGACATGGATGATTCGAAGTCTACCTCTGGATTTGTATTCATGCTCAATGGTGGTGCTGTCTCTTGGAAGAGTTCCAAGCAAGACACCATCGCGGATTCAACCACTGAGGTTGAATACATTGCAGCATCAGCTGCTGCTAAGGAGGCGGTTTGGATAAGGAATTTCGTCCAAGAGTTGGGCGTCATTCCTGATGGAGTTGGTCCAGTCCCAGTGTACTGCGACAACACGGGTGCCATTGCGCAAGCAAAGGAGCCTAGGTCTCACCAAAGATCCAAACATATACTGAGGAAATACCTAATAATCCGGGATATTGTGGCTAGAGGTGACATAGCAGTTGAGAGAGTCGCCTCTGCGGACAACGTTGCTGATCCACTTACGAAGCCATTGCCAGGACCGTTGTTTGAAAAACATCGCGAAACAATGGGACTGCGTTTGATGAGTAGTTGGCTATAGGGAAAGTGGGAGATTGTTAGAGTAGATGCCCAACTAGCCAACTTGTGGCGTGTGGGTTTTATAGACTCTTATATATGACAATCTTTATTTATGAAATACGCATTTATTTATGGCATTCTTTATTTTCATTATGTTATATAATGTTTACAATTGTGTTGGATAAAGACCTAGAATGCACCATAGTATATGTTAGATGTGATAGTGGATATGATGGCTATCATGAAACACATCTAATAGTCACTGTGCATTCTGAATTCGTTCCTAGTCGATTGGGCCGTCAAAATGAGGATAAGGCCGCCCGAGCTTGAGACTAGCATCTGCGATGTGAAGTACCATGTTTCATTGGTAGGGAACATTGTGATGTTCTGAGCATGCAGATGGATAGTGACCTGGTGATCTATCGAACTACCCTCGTTCGGACTTTCCAAGTGGTTACCATTTGTCGAGTGGATAAGTCCGAGGTATTGGTTGTACTGATTAGTCCTCACTACTCGAAACGTCATTGAGACTCTACGTGATAGGCGCCTCACTTTAACCCATTTGCCGACTCACTTGGGGTCATTAGGCGGCGGGATTGGGTGAGGTCCCGATGCATGTAGGAGTCGATGCTTCGTTGTCGAGGATTCACCGCTCGCTCTCATGCGTGGATATCCTATGCTATCTGAGGGGATAAATCTCTGGCCAGAGTACTGGATGTGTTTTAGGTAAATGGGTTTACCTAGTAACACTCGCGATGTCACTATTCGATCTCCAAGATGTATGCATAGCTATCGGATCTCTAGCGACTCTCGATTTACCAATGGTCGTTGTTCTGATCGGGATATATGTGTTGAAAGGACCGTACTGTACGCTAACCACGACCAACTGGTTCTTGCAGGCACTATCAGTGATACCTAGGGGATCATGGGGCGATGTTTCTAGGCGCTTTACCATGATCCGATGGGCAAGTCCGAAATTGTGATTTCGGAGCCGCAATGATTGTGGGCCCACGGCTAGCTGTATCCCTGAACCATTGAGGGTCACACAAGTACTGGATTCATGATTCCCGCATGGAAACTGAGCTCAATGTGTTGAGCATAGGAGGAGAATTTTAGGGAGTGCGACTTCCTAAAAGTCAACAGGGGTCAAATTGCGATTTCCCAAAGTTGAGGGGCAAAACTTTCATTTTGGACTAGGTATCTGAAAAATTGTTTTTCACATCATAATATTCAGTTTTGGAAACTGATTCGATCGGTCCGATCTGATCGTCGATCGGAGTTATGATGAAACCGCAGTGATTTAAATGAATCGAATGTTCATATGGACCTGGGTGTGACCCAAGTCCATTGGGCCGGTTCAAGCCCATGTACCATATTTATTTAGTTAAGTTGGTTTAGGGATTTAAACACAAGACTTACAACCTAACCCTAGCTCCTAGTGTTAGGCCGCCCCTCCTCCAAAACCTGACGCCGCCGCCGGTCTCCAAGCGCCACCGCCGGCCGCCGCCGATTCGATCGGTCCGATCTGATCGTCGATCGGAGTTATGATGAAACCGCAGTGATTTAAATGAATCGAATGTTCATATGGACCTGGGTGTGACCCAAGTCCATTGGGCCGGTTCAAGCCCATGTACCATATTTATTTAGTTAAGTTGGTTTAGGGATTTAAACACAAGACTTACAACCTAACCCTAGCTCCTAGTGTTAGGCCGCCCCTCCTCCAAAACCTGACGCCGCCGCCGGTCTCCAAGCGCCACCGCCGGCCGCCGCCGTCCGTCGCCCCGTGATCGGACTTGTTTCGATCACCGCGACGAGGAGTTTCCATCCGTGCCAAAATCCGTCAGATCTTCTAGTGCAGACTGACGTAGGAAGCTTTTTTCCGGTCGTGGACCTGATTAGGAGGATCTACCGCCGCCTACAATTCAAGAGCCAGATTTCCCTGTGAATTCTGGTTGGAGCCAGGCGCTTAGACGCCAGCAAGGTAACGATTCTATGAACACCCTATGAATGTTTATAGAATTGTATTTGAATGTATTGAACTTTTCTCGGGGCAATTTTTGATTTCCGATGCGCCCTCGGGAAACGGGATCCGGATCCGCCATTGTTTGCCAACAAACCATGCTCTGATACCACTTGTTGGATCGAAATAGAATTAAAATACAGATCGTGAGTTCAGAGGGGGGTGAATGAACTCCTTCACAATTTTTCACAAAACTCTTTTGAAAAGATTTTACAGGCCTTCGGCTAACCTCTAAGCTGAGTTTCCAGCTTGGAGGATCTCAATGTGTTCTGTTCTCTCGAGTAACAAAGATTTGTGCGTAATAAACTCGTTTAAACAGTGAAAAGATATATAAAAATTGAAAGCATTAATTTAATAACTGAATGCAGTAAAGAGAGTAGAGAGTTTGTTTATGTAAGTTCAGAGCTTAAACTCCTACATCTTCCCTTATTCCTTGTTCAGGAAGGATTCCACTAGAATATTTGATTATAGCAGCTCCTTCTCTAACCCAATCCAATATCTTGCAAGCTGCGAGAACTCCTAGTACTTATACGATAGAAAATAGACTCGCGATCTGTTCTGGAAATACAATGGTATGCTAGCTGTTTCAGCTTACAAACGCTCTATACACTCTGCTTATGATATACACTTGAATACACGAATCTATGATTACAACTCAGAAATATGAATTTCAAGCTTTTGGGAGCAGAGTTGTAATGAAGAAGACGTTGAACAGTAAAGTTTCTTTTCGCGAAGTAATTTGTGCAATGTGACGTTCGTTTGAAAATTCATAGTAGTATCAATCACAGTGATGTTGCAGTTTCTTCATCGTTCTCTATAAGATGTTCAGCTCCATCGATCTCTGAATGATTTGCTCTACTGGCTAGTTGATCTTCTTTCCTTTCTTCAAGGACTTGCCTTTATTCATACCAGAATCTTAGAAATGTTACCGTTTAGCGTCCGGTAATTTAGCCAGTGATTTAGCACTGGATCAATCTAATTTGATTTGATTTGATTTGATATCTTCACGTCTAAACTGATGGATTTCGCTCTGATCTGTTCGCTGTATGCATGATCTGAAAGCTTGTGAGCTCTAAGCACGTGAAAATTTATAAATTGCTCTTGAGATCTACTCCAAGTGCTGAGCTGAAACTTTTCCTAATCTGATACTCAATACAAAGATGATCTGGAAAGGGTTGTTGGCGCAGTGGCGGATCCGGATCCTGCTCCCAGGGCACAGCGGAAGTTTAAAATTTGAATAGCCCCGGAACGGTCAATACACGAAACATAAATCTAAACATACATAGGATGTTCAGGAAATTACCTCTGAAAACTAGGCGCCTGCCTCCGACTATTCCGCAAAGGGAGATAGAACATCAACGGTTGAACAGCTCCGGTCGTCCAATCCGATCCACGACCGGAATCTCAATTCCTTCGCTGTTTTGCACTAGAAAATCAGCAAAAGTTCTGTGGACTTAATCTCCACACCGATACGGTCGGAATGAATTCCAATGGAGACGACGAGGGCCTCGTCGACGGTGGCGGCATGGCGGCGGGAGGAGGAGGCGAGAAGGAGAGGGGAGGGGGAGCTGAGGGGAGAGTTGTCAACACAACTTGGTACAAATAAATGAATCCCCCAAGACCCATATTTATAGATTTTTCATGTGCTTAAACCAGGTTAATGAGCCCAGGCCCAGCGAAAATTGGTTTCAAGTCCATCATTGTGGCTTCATCATAATCCCGATCGACAATCAGATCGGACCGATCTTCACAATTTACGAAACTGAACAATATGATGTGAAAAATAATTTTTCAGACCACCTAATCTAAAATGGCAGTTAATCCCCTATCAGCTTAAGGAAATTCATACTTACCCAGAAAATTTTAGAAAGTCACACTTTCATCCTTCCTCCTACTATACTCAACAATTGAGTATAATTTCCTTACAGAAATTGAGAAAACAGCACTTGTGTGACCCTCAATGGTTCAGGGGTACAGCTAGCCGGGCTCACAACTCTTTGTGACTCCGAAAACACATTTTCGGACTTACCCACGGATCATGGTAAAGCATCTAGCAACATCGCCCCATTATCTCCTAGGTATAACTGATAGTACCTGCAAGAACCAGTTGTCGTGGATAGCATACAGTATGATCCTTTCAGCTCAAATATCCCGAACGAATCAACGATCATTGGTAAATCAAGAGTCACTAGAAATTCGATAGCCATGCATACATCTTGGAGATCAATAGTGACATATCATGTGCTACTAGGTAAACTTATTTACCTAAAACACATCTAGTACTCTGGCCAGATATTTTTCACACTACTATCTCCTCAAATAATTTAGGATATCCACGCACAAGTGCATTGAATCCTCGACTCCTACATGCATTGGGACCTCACCCAATCCCACCACCTGATGACCCCAACTGTGTTGGTAAACGGGTCAAAATGAGGCACCTATCATGTAGAGTCTCATTGATGTTTCTAGTATTGAGGACTAATCTATACAACCAAGATCTTGGACTTAATCCACTCGACAAATGATAACCACTTGGAAAGTACGAACAAGGGTAGTTCGATAGATCACCAGGTCACTATCCATCTGCATGCTCAGAACATCACTATGTCCCTACCAATGAAACGTGGTACCTTGCATCGTAGATGCTAGTCTCAAGTTCGGGCGGCCCTTATCCTCTTTCGGACGGTCCAATCGACTAGGAACTTGTTTAGAACACGCAGTGATTATTAGATGTGTTTCACGATAGCCATCAAATCCACTATCACATCTAACATACACTATAGTACATTCAAAATATTTATCCAATAATTTGTAATCATAATAACGAAGATAAAGAATGCCACAAAAGAATGTGAAAATCATGAATAAAGATCATTTAGATAGAGTCAACAAAAACCTACACGCCACAAGTTGGCCAGTTGGGCACCTACTCTAACAATCTCCCACTTGCCCTGAAGCCAACTACTCATGAGACGTAGTCCCATTACTTAGCGATGTTTTATAAACAATGGTTGTCAGGCCCGGTGCTTATAGACACAGATACAACACGCAAAACACGGAATCTTAAAAAGTGGCTAAAAATTTTTCTTTTTGGCCTGACCTTAAAATACATCATTCAACATAGGCGTATTTGAATAAAGCCACAACATAAATACGCCAAGCAAATATATATACAAATGCCTCCAAATAAATCAAGTCAATATATACAACTACACAGGGAATTCCCTGGCACTGACTCGATATAGCATATATATATATATATAACTGGAAACCCACACCTGGGACTGCAACGCTGCCTCACTCACGGACCAGCTGAACTACCTGAAAAAGGCCTGCAATGGCCAACACACGGCCAAAGCAGCCCCAAGGGAAACACACGAGGTTAAACCTCAATACGAAGAGCAATAAACAACAGTTAACAATAAAACATGAACAAAATGCGTGCAATGCATGAATAAAGGTACAATGCATTATTGGGGCTCAAGGAACGACTCAACAGCAAGAGATACAACGCTCACAGAAACATTCAACAGCTGGAGGTACATAGCTCGCAGGAACAGATCAACAGTCAGAGGTACAAGGCTCGCAGAAGAAATCCACGGCTGGAGGACAAACAATAGTGGCCACGGAGCATGTGAGAGCGTGGTAGTTATCCATTCGTCTCAACACGCAGTACCAGAATCAAGAACAACTTAACCTCCTGATGCCCAAAGCTCATTAGAGCGTGGTAGCAATCCACTCTTCTCATAGAGGCAAACCACCCGACAACAGGGAGAAGTGGAGCATGGTAGCTAGCCGTTCATCGTCAATTTACCAATAATAAGCTTCCTGGTACTGACAGGTCATCAACAAGAAAAGATCAGCAGAAGATAACAAGGGGAGAACTCAACAACAACGGCTAGCATGCGGGTAACAAGGAAGAGCTCAACAATATGCCATGAATGTATGCCATACTAGTAGAACATATGCAGCATGCAATAACCATAACGAGACAGCACAGCCACAAGGAATAGCATGCAACCTACTGCCGAACAGCACAAGCACAACAGCTTCATAGACAATTACGCATGTAGGAAGAAAACAGCACAGCTCAGGATATCTCATGCGATATACAGCTAGACCTTATAGCTCACAGTCACACGCACAAAAAAGTTACAGCAGCCTATATATAAACAGCTCTGGCATAGTATGCATAACACAATTCAGCACTCGCACAGAAGGTTACCTCAGTGCAACAACAGGCCTAGCAGGAGCACGCATGCACCACAGCCGTTACGCCAACAGGCACAGGGTTGCTAACAGCTTGGGAGGACCAATAACAGATCCTAAGACACCCAGAGCCTAAAATATTCAACACAGCATAAGACTAGCTCAAGCTCAATGAGAAACTAGCACGGAGCAGAACTTATAACAGACCCACGAGATAACAAACCCTAGGTTAAGACATTCAACTCGGGTCTACTCTACAACAAACGGAACTAGTCTTCAATGAAAACAAGAACAAGGAACAACCTTGCAGTTCGCAGAATACCAGCTCGTGAGAACAACGCGATGGGGAAAAGCAACGGACGGTGCACGCTCTACTACTTCGTGTCTCCTCCTC
Organism: Dorcoceras hygrometricum; assembly: GCA_001598015.1. Taxonomy (NCBI): domain Eukaryota; kingdom Viridiplantae; phylum Streptophyta; class Magnoliopsida; order Lamiales; family Gesneriaceae; genus Dorcoceras; species Dorcoceras hygrometricum. The sequence goes on from KQ986374.1 coordinate 54,527, forward strand.
CGGCCATCTCCGGTCACGATACCAGTAGGGAACTGACGGGTTTGGAACGGGGTTTCCAACGGTACCACTCTTGACCAAAACTGGTCAGTCGAACTACGACAATCGGGAAATAAGGGTACGAACGAACAATGAAATCAAGGGTTTCGGAGAGGTGGCTTCTCGAATACGCTGGAGGAGATAGATATTTTTGGGCAAAAATGACTAAGTAACGGGTCAACGTCCTATATATACTACTACACCCCGATCTGATCTACAGTTCCCATAGAACAGCTCAGAGCTCCTCTACTGCTCCAGCTTAGGTATACACACACAACAGATCACACGTCTTCTCAGCTCACACAACTCAACTCAGACCTCAAAGCTGACAACAACTTGGGCATAGCTCAGGGCGCTTCCACTAACAGCTTGCACACGCCAACAAGTCACGCCCGCGACAGCTCACAGCTCACAGTTCTCGTGCACGTAGGTTTAGCCCCAACAGCTCAGGAGAGCTAGGGCAACTTCTCCCTGATCTGACCAACGAAAAGTAGCTCGCAACAAATACAGTGGTAACAGATCACCGTCCAGACCAGTTTACGTACTTGGCCAGCTCACGCAGGACCAACAGCTCTCGCATTTAATACCTCGCGTCCCAACAGATCGCGCTTCTATCAGATAACAGCTATCGCGATACTAGATCACGCGTGCACAGCAACGTAGGTTCTCAACAGATTACGCCTGCGGTAGCTCACAACTACTATTGCAGTAACAGATTACAGCCCAGACCAGTTTACGTACTGGTCAGCTCACGCAAGGACAACAGCTCTCGCGGAATCTGCTCTCCACTATCAGCTTCTGCCTATGCTGTTCTATCCCAGCAGTACAACGCAGTGGTCCTAATGTAACTACTCACCTTTGAATGCTGCGAATCCAATACATAATCCAGCTCCGACGCTGCTACTCCACTACTAACCGCTCAGAGCTGCTATCTGCCAGCTCGCACCAACGTCACTGCCTAAACTCAACATCGCCCAGCCTAGTGGAACTCAGATCAGCTCGCATCCTCTCTGTCAGCTCAGGATGCTCTATACAGCTGACGTCACTCAAAACTGCTCGCCAAGCCCTACAGAAATAGTGTATACCTGGAACATATCACGCCTGCTGCTCCCTACTGCACGATACTCCAAAGCTGTCAACAGCTCACGCACACAGTACGGTCCTTACCTGGTAGCTTGCGCTCAATCTGGTCCATATCCAATAGTTTGTGCTTCAATACATCGAATCAGCTCATGAGACCATGCCAGCTTACCTCTGCTATGCTACGCTACGTCTCCCATAATGGTTTACTTGTAAGTTTTTCACCCCGAATAGCTCGCGACAGGAATCCTTGGAACGTCCAGCTATCCAGCTTAGGTGTTCCTCGCAGACCAGCTTCCTCTCAAGCAGCAAAGCTCCCAAAGCTGGTCGCTCCTGTGCCATTATCTACCAACAGCTTACTTCAGAAGGACCTGCTCCATTCTCATTCGCAGTATAACAGCTTTATGTTGCTCCAAAGAATTATTCGAAGCACACCGGCTCACAGTTGCTCCCTACACCGACCAGCTCACTCACAACAAAGTGATCCAGCTCGGGGTCCAGCTCGCACCCAATCTGGTCGATGTTAGAACCCGATTAATTATCTTAATTAATCATTAATCATTCAGGTCTCACATTTCTTCCCACCTTAAGAGATTTCGTCCTCTAAATCGAAAGAAACAGTTTGACAAAACAAGAACATAGTAAGACTGGAATTCAGCAACAACCTTCAGCATATTGGGGAGGACTCAACACTAGCGCAATGTGAAGCTGCACTTTCTATCACTGGGCTGCCACTACCCAGGAAACTCCTTTCACAACAGGGACGTCTCCACTGCACCAAAACCAAAGGCAAATCTATTCCTTCCTTCTTCGTAGTCCCACAGTTCAGAAATAATGTATCGTCCACCCGGGTAGTATTCGTTTATCTCAAATAAAGCGGGTATCACAGCATTGTAAACTTCGATGCCGTGATTTTCTTTAAGATCCACTAGCTTCTCATTTTCTTGACAGCTTCGTGACATGATTTGCTGTCAAGCTCACCCATTCTCTTGATATCGATACGAGCACACAATGATATATCTTTCAAGCCGTTGACTAGTTATTTTCGTGCTTCTTGTGGTTCATCATTGTTCTTGCACTCCTGCACAATTAAAGTTTGGTTTAATGCTTCCATATCATCGAGTTCTCCTTCCTTTTCCCTCAAGGACTTAGGCAGCAATCCACTTTATCTAGCACTTCCAGATCGCTTCCCACTCACATGTGTCTTGTTACACTCAATTTCAAGTTCCACTAAACAACCTACACGGAGAAACTCGCAAGAAGTACTCGATCAAAGATCTGAAACTCTAAATACCAACACCTTAGAAGCACAAACTGGCTTGGATATCTTGCAAGGTCTTCGCTATGGACCGAATCAGATCCTCTTGGTCCTTCACATATTGCACAGAAACCGGCGAAAACCGCAGACTTTCTCAACTCTTCCAGTCGGTAAAGCTAATATGCGCTTATTTCTTTGCAAAACTTTGAGGGAAAATCACCCCGAACATCTCGGCAAGCTACAACAACGCGCAAAACTCTTCCAAAGCAAGGAATTACTGTCAATCACCAGCAAAAATATTCGCTACAGTTCGCAGCATGCTTCCAAGATCTGGGTGGTCAGCTACTATCATAGCCAATCGAGGCCTCAAAGCTGTCTACAATATCATCCTTCCGCGGAATAATGCACCAAAATTTCTTGCTGGACTCTGTCTAACACCGGTATGCCATGAAATCTCGCTACCTAGTTGACGTACCAGGTCGTCATTTTCCTCAAGGAAGACCTACCCCACCGTAGGGACAGTAGTCAGACATGCTCCAAGCTGGCTCCAGCAAGCTTAGCTTACCAAACCACACAATCAACTCGGACTGGCACAACAACCGATCATTAGAACTCTAAGGCTTCTACTTAGCACAAAACATCCATCTCACAAGCTGAAAGCCCACTCAGCGCGTATCAATACAACACGCCATCTAACAACTAACGCTTCTTAGCTCCTCAAGACGACAGGTGCGTAACAGCAACAAAACTCCAGAAGTTGGGGCAGATTCCAGCATCACTCCCTGCTGAAATCGATCTCGTGCTCGAAAAGCAAACAGAGTAACCTCGTCCAGAAGGGCGTCAAGGGCTATCGAACAACAGGGAAAACCACTAACACTATCGAACAACAGGGAAAACCACTAACACCTTCTCCTCAACCTAGCCAGACACTCCAACACTAACTTACGGGACAAACAACTCACCCCGGAAGGAGTGCTACAGACAGGACATCACACGAACAAGGTGGGGATCAAATCAACCCACGCTCAACACATAGAGCAGAAACACACGCATGCGATGTCCCCGTGTCAACACAACTCATGTTGAAAAATCTAAAACAAATTAAAGTCCTGCTATAACTCTTCCGATAATTCGTCAGCTTGCTCTCACAACAACACGATCACACAAGCACACTGGAGTCCCGAGTGCTAAGATGGAGAAAGCAACCTGGATCTAAACGTATCTGGTGGATAATAATACGATCATTGGAACTAAGCAGGGAGGGGAAGGATAGCATCTACAAAGAACTTCCAGAAGGATCCTGCTGCGACAATGAGAACACTGTCCTCTTGCAGGGCACATCCACAAAGCGTCCAGTCCATCCACACGGATGGCAAGCGCCTAACGCACATCCACTGCGACACTCTGATCACTGGCACCATTCTCAATTCCTATCGTTCGGTCCACAGCCTCTGCCTAGAAGGAAAGGGAAGCTGATAGAGACACATCACACCACCAGCGCTGCGCAAACTCTCTCAAATGGAGCATCGCCGAACTCTGCCTCGTCTCATCCTCAAGCTGCACACGGTCGGACAAGCTCACCATGAGTACAAACCAACCATCAGCTGCAAGACCACCTTCGGCACCATTGAAGGTAGGAGGGTTCATCTGCTGGAATCCAATCAGAACTAGCTCCAAGACCTTCACTCATCGAGTTGATCCACTTCAGTCTCTAACGGTCTCGCCTGACAGTGCGAAGGAGCTCTCGGTTCAGCCACATCCCCCTCGCTAAACAAAACTCTCAGCTCGACTACAATCTACCTATCAACTCTACCTCTACCACTACACAGCAGCAACCAAGAGGTACAGATCAATAAACACAACAGAGCAGGTAATTCAGATAGTCAAGCACATGCAAAAGAACACACGCAGTGCCTGGACTCGAGTGTAGAAAAGAAACGAGCTTATCCCAGTTTACGCTCTGATACCAAAATATCAGGCCCGGTGATTATATACACAGGTACAACACACAAAACACGGAAGCTTAAAATGTGGCAAAAAATTTTTATTTTTTGCCCGACCTTAAAATACATCATTCAACATAGGCGTATACTCAAAATACAATTAAAAGCACAACATAAGTACGCCAAAGAAAGCAAATATATATACACATGCCTCCAAATAAATCAAGTCAATATACACAACTACACAGGGCATTCCCTGGCACTGACTCGATATATCATATATATATAACTGGGAACCCACACCTGGGACTGCAACAGCTGCCTCACTCACGGACCAGCTGAACTACCTGAAAAAGGCCTGCAATGGCCAACCACGGCCAAATCAGCCCCAAGGGAAACACATGAGGTTAAACCTCGGTACGAAGAACAATCAACAACAGTGAACAACAAACCATGAACAAAATGCGTGCAGTGCATGAATAAAGGTACAATGCATTATTGGGGATCAAGGAACGACTCAACAGCAAGAGATACAATGATCACAGAAACACTCAACACCTGGAGGTACATAGCTCGTAGGAACAGCTCAACATTCAGAGGTACAAGGCTCGCAGAAGAAATCCACGGCTGGAGATACAAACAATAGTGGCTACGGAGCATGTGAGAGTGTGGTAGCTATCCACTCCTCTCAACACGCAGTAACAGAAGCAAGCTCAACCTGCTGATGCCCAAAGCTCATGAGAGCGTGGTAGCTATCCACTCGTCTCATAGCGGCAAACCACCCGACAGCAGAGAGAAAAGGAGCACGGTAGCTAGCCGTTCGTCCTCAATTTACCAATAATAAGCTTCCTGGTACTGACAGGTCATCAACAGGAAAAGATCAGCAGAAGATAACAAGGGGAACTCAACAACAACGGCTAGCATGCAGGTAACAGGGGAGAGCTCAACAATATGCCATGAATGTATGCCATACTAGTAGAACATATGCAGCATGCAATAACCATAACGAGACAGCACAGCCACAAGGAATAGCATGCAACCTACTGCCGAACAGCACAAGCACAACAGCTGCATAGACAATTACGCATGCAGGAACAAAACAGCACAGCTCAGGCTATCTCATGCGATATATAGCTAGACCTGATAGCTCACAGTCACACGCACAACAAAGTTACAGCAGCCTAGATATAAACAGCTCAGGCACAATATGCATAACACAATTCAGCACTCGCACAGAAGGTTACCTCAGTGCAACAACAGGCCTAGCAGGGTTCAGCTGATTACCTCAGCACAACCCCCACATGAAAGGATTACGGGCACAGCCCACACACCCCTACGATATGCCTCATGCTTTACAACAAAGTAGTAACTACAAGCTCAGATTCGTACCTGCTCAACCTTACCAAGCTACCTCACAGAGCCATGGCAGAACATGACACACACCATCTCCACGTAGAACAGAGCACGAACGCACCACTGCCGTTTCGCCAACAGCCATAGGGTTGCTAACAGCTTGGGAGGACCAATAACAGATCCTAAGACACCCAGAACCTAAAATATTCAACACAGCATATAAGACTAGCTCAAGCTCAATGAGAAACTAGCGTGGAGCAGAACTTGTAACAGACCCGCGAGCTAACAAACCCTAGGTTACGACATTCAACTCGGGTCTACTCTACAACAAATGGAACTAGTCTTCAACGAAACCAAGAACAAGGAACAACCTTGCAGTTCGCAGAATACCAGCTCGGGGGAACAGCGCGATGGGGAAAAGCAACGGATGGTGCACGCTCTACTACTTTGTGTCTCCTCCTCCGGCCATCTCCGGCCACGATACTGGTAGGGAACTGACGAGTTTGGAACGGGGTTTCCAACGGTACCACTCTTGACCAAAACTGGTCAGCCAAACTCCGGCAATCGGGAAATAAGGGTACGAACGAACAATGAAATCAAGGGTTTCGGAGAGGTGGCTTCTCGAATACGCTGGAGGAGATAGATATTTTTTGGGCAAAAATGTCTAAGTAACGGGTCAACGTCCTATATATACTACTACACCCCGATCTGATCTACAGTTCCCACAGAACAGCTTAGAGCTCCTCTACTGCTCCAGGTTAGGTATACACACACAACAGATCACACGTCTCCTCAGCTCACACAACTCAGCTCAGACCTCAAAGCTGACAACAGCTTGGGCATAGCTCAGGGGGCTTCCACTAACAGCTTGCACACGCCAACAAGTCACGCCCACGACAGCTCACAGCTCACTGTTCTCTTGCACGTAGGTTTAGCCCCAACAGCTCAGGAGATCTAGGGCAACTTCTCCCTGATCTGACCAACGAAAAGTAGCTCACAACAAATATAGTGGTAACAGATCACCGTCCAGACCAGTTTATGCACTTGGCCAGCTCACGCAAGACCAACAGCTCTTGTATTCAATACCTCACGTCCCAACAGATCATGCTTCTATCAGATAACAGCTACCGCGATACTAGATCATGCGTGCACAGCAGCATAGTTTCTCAACAGATTACGCCTGTGGTAGCTCACAGCTACTATTGCAGTAACAGATTACAGCCTAGACCAGTTTATGCACTGGTCAGCTCACGCAAGGACAACAGCTCTCACGGAATCTGCTCTCCACTATCAGCTTCTGCCTAAGCTGTTCTATCCCAGCAGTACAGCGCAGTGGTCCTAATGTAACTACTCAGCTCTGAACGCTGCGAATCCAATACTTAATCCAGCTCCGACGCTGCTACTCCACTATTAACCGCTCAGAGCTGCTATCTGCCAGCTCGCACCAACGTCACTGCCTAAACTCAACATCTCCCAGCTGGAGGAACTATCAGCTCGCATCCTCTCTGTCAGCTCAGGATGCTCTATATAGCTGACATCACTCAAAACTGCTCGCCAAGACCTACAGAAACAGTGTATACCTGGAACATATCACGCCTGCTGCTCCCTGCTGCACGATACTCCAAAGATGTCGACAGCTCACGGACACAATACGGTCCTTACCTGGTATCTTGCGCCCAATCTGGTCCATATCCAACAGTTTGTGCTTCAATACATCGAATCAGCTCATGAGACCACGCCATCTTACCTCTGCTATGCTACGCTACACCTGCCAGAATGGTTTACTTGTAAGTTGTTCTCCCCGAATAGCTCGCGACAGGAATCCTTGGAACGTCCAGCTATCCAGCTTAGGTGTTCCTCGCAGACCAGCTTCCTCTCAAGCAGCAAAGCTCCCAAAGCTGGTCGCTCCTGTGCCATTATCTACCAACAGCTTACTGCAGAAGGACCTACTCCATTCTCATTCACAGTATAACAGTTTTAAGTTGCTCCAAAGAATTATTCGAAGCACACCGGCTCACAGTTGCTCCCTACATCAACCATCTCACTCTCAACAAAGTGATCCAGCTCGAGGTCCAGCTCGCACACAATCTGGTCGATGTTAGAACCCGATTAATTATCTTAATTAATCGTTAATCATTCAGGTCTCACATTTCTCCCCACCTTAAGAGATTTTGTCCTCCAAATCAATAGAAACGGTCTGACAAAACAAGAACATAGTACAGACTGGAATTCAGCAACAACCTTCAGCATATTGGGGAGGACTCAACACTAGTGCAATGTGAAGCTGCACTTGCTATCACTGGGCTGCCACTACCCAGGAAACTCTTTTCACAACAGGGACGTCTCCACTGCACCAAAACCAAAGGAAAATCTATTCCTTCCTTCTTCGTAGTCCCACAGTTCAGAAATAATGTATCGTCCGCCCAGGTGGTATTCATTTATCTCAAATAAAGCGGGTATCACAGCATTGTAAACTTCGATCCCGTGATTTTCTTTAAGATCCACTAGCTTCTCATTTTCTTTATAGCTTCGTAACATGATTTGCTGTCAAGCTCACCCATTCTCTTGATATCGATACGAGCACACAATGATATATCTTTCAAGCCGTTGACTAGTTCTTTTCGTGCTTCTTGTGGTTCATCATTGTTCTTGCACTCCTGCACAATTAAAGTTTGGTTTAATGCTTCCATATCATCGAGTTCTCCTTCCTTTTCCCTCAAGGACTTAGGCAGCTATCCACTTTATCTAGCACTTCCAGATCGCTTCCCACTCACATGTGTCTTATTAAATTTAATTTACCTCTCAATTTCTCAATTTCAAGTTCCACTAAACAACCTAGACGGAGTAACTCGCAAGAAGTACTCGATCAAAGATCTGAAACTCTAAAGACCAACACCTTAGAAGCGCAAACTGGCTTGGCTATCTTGCAAGGTCTTCATTTTGGACCGAATCAGATCATCTTGGTCCTTCATATATTGCACAGAAACCGGCGAAAACCGAAGACTTTCCTCAACTCTTCCAGTCGATAAAGCTAATATGCGCTTATTTCTTTGCAAAAATTTGAGGGAAAATCACCCCGAACATCTCGGGAATCTACAACAACGCGAAAAACTCTACCAAAGCAAGGAATTACTGTCAATCACCAGCAAAAATATTTTCTACAGTTCGCAGCATGCTTCCAAGATCTGGGTGGTCAGCTACTATCATAGCCAATCGAGGCCTCAAAGCTGTCTACAATTTCATCCTACCACGGAAAAATGCACCAAAAATTCTTGCTGGACTCTGTCTAACACCGGTATGCCATGAAATCACGCTACCTGGTTGACGTACCAAGTCGTAATTTTCCTCAAGGAAGACCTGCCCCACCGTAGGGACAGTAGTCAGACATGCTCCAAGCTGGATCCAGCAAGCTTAGCTTACCAAACCACACGGTCAACTCGGACTGGCACAACAACTGATCATTAGAACTCTAAGGCTTCTACTTAGCACAAAACATCCAGCTCACAAGCTGAAAGCCCACTCAGAGCGTATCAAGACAACATGCCATCTAACAACTAACGCTTCTCAGCTCCTCAAGACGGCAGGTGCGTAACAGCAAAAAAACTCCAGAAGTTGGGGCAGATTCCAGCATCACTCCCTGCTGAAATCGATCTCGTGCTCCAATAGCAAACCCAGGAACCTCGATCTAAACGTATCTGGTGGCTAATAATCCGATCATTGGAACTGAGCATGGAGGGAAGGGATAGAATCTACAAAGAACTTCCAGAAGGATCCTGCTGCGACAATGAGAACACTGTCCTCTTGCAGGGCACATCCACAAAGAGTCCAGTCCATCCACATGGATGGAGAGCGCCTAACGCACATCCACTGCGACAATCTGATCACAGGAACCATTCTCAATGCCTATCGTTCGGTCCACCGCCTCTTCCTAGAAGGAAAGGGAAGCTGATAGAGACACATCACACCACCAGCGCTGCGCAAACTCCCTCAAATGGAGCATCGCCAAACTCTGCCTCGTCTCATCCTCAAGCTTCACACGGTCGGACGAGCTCACCATGAGTACAAACCAACCCTCAGCTGCAAGACCACCTTCGGCACCATTGATGGTAGGAGGGTTCATCTGCTGGAATCCAATCAGAACTAGCTCCAAGACCTTCACTCATCGAGTTGATCCACTTCAGTCTCTAACGGTCTCGCATGATAGTGCGAAGGATCTCTCTGTTCAGTCACATCCTCCTCGCTAAACAAAACTCTCAGCTCGACTACAATCTGCCCATCAACTCTACCTCTACCACTACACAGCAGCAACCAAGAGGTACAGATCAATAAACACAACAGAGCAGGTAATTCAGATAGTCAAGCACATGAAAAAGAACACACGCAGTGCCTAGACTCGAGTGTAGAAAAGAAACGAGCTTATCCCAGTTTAAGCTCTGATACCAAAATATCAGGCCCGGTGCTTATATACACAGGTACAACACACAAAATACGGAAGCTTAAAAAGTGGCAAAAAATTTTCATTTTTTGCCTGACCTTAAAATACATCATTCAACATAGGCGTATACTCAAAATTCAATTAAAAGCTACAACATAAGTACGCCAAAGAAAGCAAATATATATACACATGCCTCCAAATAAATCAAGTCAATAAATACAACTACACAGGGAATTCCCTGGCACTGACGCGATTAATCATATATATATAACAGGGAACCCACACCTGGGACTACAACAGCTGCCTCACTCACGGACCAGCTGAACTACCTGAAAAAGGCCTGCAATGGCCAACCACGGCCAAAGCAGCCCCAAGGGAAACACACGAGGTTAAACCTCAGTAAGAAGAGCAATCAACAACAGTTAACAATAAAGCATGAACAAAATGCGTGCAATGCATGAATAAATCTACAATGAATTATTGGGGCTCAAGGAACGACTCAACAGCTGGAGATACAATGCTCACAGAAACACTCAACGGTTGGAGGTACATAGCTCGCACAGCTCAACAGTCAGAGTTACAAGGCTTGCAGAAGAAATCCACGGCTGGAGATACAAACAATAGTGGCCACGGAGCATGTGAGAGTGTGGTAGCTATCCACTCTTCTCAACACGTAGTACTAGAAGCAAGAACAGCTCAACCTGCTGATGCCCAAAGCTCATGAGAGCGTGGTAGCTATCCACTCATCTCATAGCGGCAAACCACCCGACAGCAGGGAGAAAAGGAGCATGGTAGCAAGCCGCTCGTCCTCAATTTACCAATAATAAGCTTCCTCGTACTGACAGGTCATCAACATGAAAAGACCAGCAGAAGATAACAAGGGGAGAGCTCAACAACAATGGCTAGCAGGCGGGTAACAATGGAGAGCTCAACAATATTCCATGAATGTATGCCATACTAGTAGAACAGATGCAGCATGCAATAACCATAACGAGACAACACAGCCACAAGGAATATCATGCAAATTACTGCCGAATAGCACAAGCACAATAGCTGCATAGACAATTACTCATGCAGGAACAAAACAACACATATCAAGCTATCTCATGCGATATACAGCTAGACCTGATAGCTCACAGTCACACACACAATAAAGTTACAGCAGCCTAGATATAAATAGCTCAGGCCCAATATGCATAACACAATTCAGCACTCGCAAAGAAGGTTACCTCAGTGCAACAACAGACCTAGCAGGGTGTTGGGGATCCGGATCCGCCCCCCGGTCTGGCAGCGGAAGAACAAAAATTATAGAACCGGGAGGCGATCAATACGATAAACAAATCTACATTCTACGACATTCATAGGATGTTTAGCGTGTTACCTCTCTGGCACTTGTGCCTGGCTCCAACCGGTGTTTCAAGAACCCGGCTCTTCTCGATAGATTGCGGTAGATACGCCAATCCGGTCCACGACCAGATCCGAGACTCCTTCGTCAGACTGCACTAGAAGTCCTGACGAGATCAGCACGATCGGATTCTCCTCGAAAAACTAGGCCGGAACAAATTCCGGCGAAGTGGCGGCGACGGCGGCGGCGCACGGCGGCGGCGACGGCGGCGGCGAGAGAAGAGAAGGGAGGGAGGCGTGTGATTTGCTAGGGTCAGGTTATAAGTTGTAGTGTTGTGTTATTAATCAAGTCAATAAGTCTAATTAAATAGACTTAAAGTTGGGCTTGGGCCGGTCCAACGGGCCCGGGTCCAAATGACGATATCTATCGCTGTGACTTCATCGCAACTCCGATCGCCGATCAGATCGGACCCATCGACTCAGTTTCCAAAACTTAATGTTATGATGTGAAAAACAATTTTTCAGATTATCAAACCCCAAATAGCAAAATGACCGTTTTGCCCCTCAACAGAGTCAAATCCCGATTTGACCCCTGTTGACTTTTAGGAAGTCGCACTTCCCGAAATCCTCTTCTCGTGCTCAACACATTGAGCTGAGTATCCGTGTGGGAATTTCGAATCCAGTACTTGTGTGACCCTCAATGGTTCAGGGATACAGCTAG
>KQ986374.1:66802-81062 GCA_001598015.1 Dorcoceras hygrometricum
ATATCCCGATCAGATCAACGACCATTGGTGAATCGAGAGTCGTTAGAGATCCGATAGCTATGCATACATCTTGGAGATCAAATAGTGACATCGCGAGTGTAACTAGGCAAACACATTTACCTAAAACACTTGTAGTACTCTGGCCAGAGATTTGCACACTATTATCCCCTCAGATAGCATAGGATATCCACGCATGTCTGCGAGCGGTGAATCCTCGACAACGATGCATCGACTCCTACATGCATCGGGGTCTCACCCAATCCCGACGCCTGATGACCCCAAAAGAGTCGGCAAACGGGTCAAAGTGAGACGCCTATCATGTAGAGTCTCAATGACGTTTCGAGTCGTGAGGACTAATCAGTACAACCAAGACCTCGGACTTATCCACTCGACAAATGATAACCACTTGGAAAGTCCGAAGGAGGGTAGTTCGATAGATCACCAGGTCACTATCTATCTGCATGCTCAGAACATCACAATGTTCCCTACCAATGAAACATGGTACTTTGCATCGCAGATACTAGTCTCGAACTCGGGCGGCCTTATCCTCATTTTGACGGTCCAATCGACTAGGAACATGTTCAGAATACACAGCGACTATTAGATGTGTTTCATGATAGCCGTCATACCCACTATCACATCTAACATACGCTTTAGTGTAATCTAGGTCTTTACTCAACACGATTGTAAATCATTACACACATAATGAAAGTAAAGAATGCCATATAAAATAATGCGAATATCATATATAAAGATCGTTTGTACAAGAGTCAATAAAACCCACATGCCACAAGTTGGCTAGTTGGGCATCTACTCTAACACAGGGTTCAGCAGATTACCTCAGCATAGCCCCCGCATGAAAGGATTACGGGCACAGCCCCCACACCTCTATGATATGCATCATTCTTAACAACAAAGCAGTAACTACAAGCTCGGATTCGTACCTGCTCAACCTTACCAAGCTACCTTACAGAGCCATGGCAGAACAGGACACACACCATCTCCACGTAGAACAGATCATGCACGCACCACTGTCGTTACGCCAACAGCCATAGGATTTCTAACAGCTTGGGAGGACCAATAACAGATCCTAAGGCACCCAACAACCTAAACTATTCAACACATCATAAGACTAGCTCAAGCTCAACAAGAAACTAGCACAGAGCAGAATTTGTAACAGACCCGCGAGCTAACAAACCCTAGGTTACAACATTCAACTACAGGTCTACTCTACAACTAACGGAACTAGTCTTCAATGAAAACAAGGAACAACACTTACAGTTCGCAGAATACCAGCTCGGGAGAACAACGTGATGGGGAAAAGCAACGGACGATGCATGTGAGACCCGAAAACTGATAAGATTAATTGAGTTAATTAATCGAGTTTTATCGAGATCAGATTTGAGTTGTTGTGCTTGGAGAAGCTATCGGGTTCTGTTTGTCCTTAGAACAACTTCGGTTAGTTGAGTTCTTTCGGGGAATCTGTTCAATAGCGAGTGCTGGGTCATCGCTGAATGTTAGTGTTCAGCAGTGGTGACGTGAGCAGTTGTCGCTGAGTGGTTGTATTCAGCAGTCGTAGCGAGATCAGTTGTCGGGTGTGATAGCGTGCTTTCAGTAGCGGGTGCTAGTATGTCATCGTTTGTATTAGTTGGAACGACAGTGTTTTGGATTAGCGAAGAAGACTCAGCTGTGAGTTGCGTTAGCGTCAGCTGTGTGAGAGATCTGTTGTTGCGTTGTCAACAGATTTGGTTAGTGTTCAGCAGTGAGTAGTGGGTGACGTGTCCAGTTGCGACAGTAGTTCTCTGCGACGTCGTTTGAGTTAGTAGTGATCGCTGTTTTGGCATAGAGTGAGATCTGTTGCAAGATATGTTTGCGAGCGGAAATATCAGTTGTGATAGCTTAAGTTTTTGGTGGAGCTGTTCCCAATTTCTGTCAGCAGTGAGATTTAATAAGGAGCTTGGCCTTGTTCTCTATTATTGTTTCCTGACTCTTAGAATATTTTCCCGATTGCCGATCTCAGTCGCTATACCCTAGATACTGTTCACCGAACCTTATCTTCTTCGATTGCCGACGGTAGACAGCTCCGACGAGAGCAATAGTGGTAGCGTTGGACTCCTCTTGCTGAGACCCTTCGTTTGGTATCGCTTTTCGGACGTTTGCTTGAAGCTGGTGAGGTGTGCAAAGACATCTCCCTTGTGTAGTCTGTTAGCATAAGCGTCGGATTTCGCACCTAGCTTTTTGGGGTAAGTGTAGATCCTACTTTTAAGCTTTGTTTAGAGCCTTCTGTTAAGTTAGATAGGTAGGGTAGCCCTGGTGGAGTTCGTAACTCCCAGCTGTTGTTTCTTGTGCTTCGGTCCCTGAGGTTTTTTATATGTTGCCGTTGAGCAGGTGGTGGATCTGTGTGCTCGGGACGTCATTGTGGCAATCTGTTTGTAGTAATTGTTGCACAAAAGATTTGAGGTACGGATGTGAGCTTGTTTACAGCTTAGGATTGATCATGGATTATGTGCTTTTCTGTGTATGCTCTGTGCTGTTATCTTTTGTGCCTTGTTATGATATCAGCTGTTGCATTTGCATACACGCATTATCCTGTTCAGCTCTGTTTTGCTAGTTGTGCCTGTTGTTTTGTTCTGAGAGTTCCAGGATGCTGTGTGCGAGGCCGAGCGGGTAGCTCCCGTGTCCCTCATCTCTCTGCTGGGTTTGTTAGCCGTTATGAGCAGAGTGGGTAGCTCCCACATCTCATGAGTGGGCAACAGCAGGTGGATCTGTTTGTTTGCATCTGGTACGGTGTACTGGAGATGAGTGGGTAGCTCCCATGTGCTCAGTATACCTCGTGGCCACTGACTGTCTTTCCTTTGATCAGATCTTGTTGTTGAGCTGTTGTTGTGATCCTTTGGCTCCCAGCTTTCGGTTGTAGCCTTGATCCCTTGCATAGCATTTGCATATTATCTGTTGCTTTTCCTTATGCTGTTTATGCTGCTCTCCGTACTGGGGTTTGACCCCGAGGTCCCTCTGGGGCTGGTGTTTGTTGCCTGTGTGTTGTTTCAGGTTTTCCAGTTTTCTCTGCTGGTCGTGGTTTTGACCCAGCTGGAGGTGCCCCGGGAGGTGGATAGAGTGTCCCAGTTAGTGTATAGCATATATGTACTAGTACTGTCAACGGGGTATGCCCTGTGCTTGTGGGATTCAGTTTATGCTGTAGTACTTGTATTTGTTTAAATGTTGTACTGTTGTATTGTGTGTTTGTAAACTGGGATATTTTAAGTATGATTGTATTTTAAATTATATCTTATAAACCGTCAGGCCTAAAGCAAAAATTTTAAGCCACTTTTGTATGCTTCCGCTATTGTTTTGCGTGGTTTAACTTTGAGTAGAGCACGAAGCCTGACAGTGCATGCTCTACTACTTCGTGTCTCCTACTCCGGCCATCTCTGGCCACGATACCGGTAGGGAACTGACGGGTTTGGAACGGGGTTTCCAACGGTACCACTCTTGACCCAAACTGGTCGGTGGATTTTTGAGTCAAAATCCATATTTTGATTATGATTGTATGTAAAAGATGTTTTCAGTTCAGGCCAAAACGAAAAATTTTTAGCCCATATTTTATGCTTCTGTGTAATTAAGATTGAGTAATTAATCGTTGACATAGCGCACCGGGCCTGACAAGGTCTGAGATGATTTGTGTGAGCTGAGAAGACGCGTGATTTGTTGTGTGTGTATACCTAAGCTGGAGCAGTAGAGGAGATCTGAGTTGTTCTGTTGGGAACTGTAGATCAGATCGAGGTGTAGTAGTATATATAGGACGTTGACCCGTACAACAACAGACACACCGAACATATCCAAGTATGACAACAAACATAGATCCCCAAATACAATAATCACGCAGGGCATCCCCTGGTTCAATAGTTCAATACATAATATATATATAACTGGGACTCAAAATGGGGATCTACCAGTCGAAGCTCCACTCGGTCCAGCTGGATTACCTGAAGATCTTGCAAAGGCCAACACAGACCAAAACAGTCCAAAAAGGGAAAATAAAACGAGGTCAAACCTCAATACGAAGAGCATCTATAAAGCAGAAGTCATATCAGACATGCAATATTTCAAACGTGCAATGCATGAGGGCTACCAAGAATCATCGGTAAGCAAGACACAACGACTCAGCTGTGCAATAAAATCTCAATGAATCATCAGAATTCAAATCACAGCGACTCAGCTGGCTTTCACCACTCGGTGAGGACATTGGATTCTGAGCACGACGACTCAGTCGGCAAATCGCGACTCAGAGATCGTCACGTCTCAAAGAATCAGGCTCAATATGCTATGCGTGAATGCCAAGCAAAATCATGCTCACAACATTAGAGACAATTCACACACATAGGCAATTAAGCATACGAATCATTATCGAAAACCAGCAAGCCAAGCAGACTTATCTAGCACCAATCACTGCAGATCAAACACGAAAGAAATATTCGCAGGCTGATATTAAAGCTGCTAGTAAGAGCTCAATCCATACCTCACCCTCTACACAACTGCTACCTCAGCAGATCGCACGAGAACATAGCACCACAGCCTGCGCAAATCAACTGCCCTACTAGCTCACCAAGAAACTCAACAAAAGCTACCTGAAAGTTCAAATCTGTCAAGACATCTAACAAATCAGCTCGTATCTAAGCTCGTTCAGCCTACTGCCTATGGTCGAGAAGTCCATACCAGTCACTATTACACAACATAGGACCAACCAACTCTATATCAGAGCTAGGAATAAGGGCTAACACGAGAAGAACGAGATATAATCGCCTACCCAAGAGCTCAGACAGAACGGTAGAAACTATCGATCGGAAATCGCAAAGACAAACGAACACTGCAACTACTTCGCACTTCCTCGACAAGCCGACCCAAGGCTCCAAAAGGGTATCAATCAAAAGATCTAGAGGATACAAGCCCAGCGCCACCGACCTTACTCCAAACGGTGGAGTAAATCGACAACAATCGAAGGAAATTGAGTACGATGAAAAGTGAGGGTTTGTGGAACAGTATATGTATCGACAGCTCTCTGGAAGAAGATGGGTAATATCGGGTCTGAAATTGGCTAAGTGTTGTTCGACACTTATATTTATTCTCCCAGTCAACGCTACAGTGCCACCGACCAATTCAGATCTCTTTACCAGATTTGACTCCTCTATGCTAACCAAATCTGACTACCACCAAACGACGTCGTGCAGGAGTCCCGCTCAGGATAAACAGATCACTGCTTAACTAGCTGGTGCACACAGCTGCTCACACCCACTAAACAGATCTTAACAGATCACGCAGACTAGCTCCCGCCAAAGCTGACCCTTACCTGAACTCATCCGATCTGGACCACAAACCGTTCGCACATCCAGATAATATCACAAGCATTGACCAGATAGGAGCATCTAGCTCTGAGAGCCATGCACGCAGGTTACTCTACAACCAACTCATGCACATACCAACACGCTGTTTCCCCAAATCTGGTACGCACAGCTGCTCACACTCGCTGCATCGATTACACTCAACCAGCGTCTATACTGGTAACCCGAACGACGTCGCACTGCATCCAGATCTGGACAATCCTGAACCGGTCTATCACAAACTGATCTGGTTCACACAGCGCTACCAGCTCACTTGCACGGGGCATTTCTCTCCAGCTCGAGGTTCAAGTACTCAAATATGCCCGCACCCAAAGCTGATTTCAACGAACAGCTTTGACCAGTTCTCCTAGGCTGGATACCCAATAGTTCGTAAGGCACGATTCTCTGATTTAAATCCTCATTCCGATCTAATAAATTCATTAATCACTATATAACAATTTCTAGTCCTCACAGACCTCAAAGCTGACAACAGCTTGTGATAGGATCGATATGGATCGAAAAACAGCCTTAGGAGTTCAGAAGGGGGGGTTTGAATGAACTCCTTAGTATTTTTAAATTTTCGAAACCTTAAAAACAATTTTTACAAGCGCCTTGCTTAACTTAAATATGTGTTACCAGATTTAAGGTATCTCAGTCAAAATGCTGATCTCTTGACTAACAATAAATGTGCGGAAAAAGTCGATTAACCAGTGAACAATATAAACTGAAAATAAATGCAATAATTAAAAGTGCAAGGTCAAGAGATTTGTTTATGGAAGTTCGGATATCAAATCCTACGTCTCCCCTTCTTCCTTTTCAGGAAGGTTCCACTAGAAGGCTTTGATGAGTACAGACACTATAAACACCCGGTCACTGAGCCACGCTCCAAGTGAACTCCTAGCAATCTCCAAATACACGCAGACGTAGCTGCTGTTTACAAACACTTTGATTTTTACTCAAACGGCTTTACATAGCACGTTTGTTACAGCCTCAAAATGATTATACAATGGAACACACAACTATTGAGTGTTGTAAATCTTCTGGTTCGTTTTATAACTCCTAGCAATCTCCAAATACACGCAGACGTAGCTGCTGTTTACAAACACTTTGATTTTTACTCAAACGGCTTTACATAGCACGTTTGTTACAGCCTCAAAATGATTATACAATGGAACACACAACTATTGAGTGTTGTAAATCTTCTGGTTCTTTTATCAACAAGAACTGTTTACAAATGTAAACCAGAAGATATCTCGAAGGTAAAGCTATGAAGACTTTATCTTGAAAATTCTTCGAGATTGAGCATCTGGTACTTGGGATATTTTCGATTGAATACTTGTTGAAATCCCAGAACGAGGAAGAAAGCTTTTTCAAAATAAAATCACTGAGAGCACAAACCAGACTGTGAGAGTAACAATCGAGAGAGCTTCCTTCATTCGAAACTTCAGCTATTTATACTCTTTGATGTCAGAAATATTCTCTTTTGCATATCTTCATCGTATTGTAAAATCGCATACACTGCTCCACTGAAGTTAAATTGCGCTTCGTCAGGGCTGAATTGTTGTATAACCATATTTGGGTCAACATCGTATAACGTCCTCTGCATACTGTGCACTATTACCCAAAATAGCTCTGACATTGTCTCCTTAATTCCAGACATTTGTACGATTCAATCGTGATCATTGATTCTTTCCAATTTAAACATATGATAGCATTTGAAGCTGTTCGTTCCTTACGCCTGAAAGCTCTTTTCATTAAAACAGTTCTTTCTCCCTTGAAGTAATTGGTTATCTTATCGTTGATTGTGTATTTGAAGCTGTCACAACTGAATACATAGAGATAACTGAGTATTTGCAACAACTGAATGCAACAACTGATACTGTCTCGATATCTGAAAGTTCCATCACTCATATAACCCAAAGTCTGAATACACTTCGCTTCTAACAATAGATCTCTCATTGTAGCTTCAAGTCTGAATAACTGTTCCCGATATCTGAACTGATCCAAATAACCAAATCTGTTTCAAAAGCATCAACCCGAAAATAAAGACTGAATCTCTGAATACTTGACTCTGCTCAGTTCTGAATACTTCCCAAAAGTCAACTCAGATGTCAACTCTTGACTTAGAACTCTCGAAACTGAAACTGTAACTTAATAGCGTGACGTCACGAGATCTGAAAAGCTCAATAAGTTTGTATGACGTCACCCAAATCTGTTTTCAAAAGCATCAACCCGAAAATAAAGACTGAATCTCTGAATACTTGACTCTGCTCAGTTCTGAATACTTCCCAAAAGTCAACTCAGATGTCAACTCTTGACTTAGAACTCTCGAAACTGAAACTGTAACTTAATAGCGTGACGTCACGAGATCTGAAAAGCTCAATAAGTTTGTATGACGTCACGAAGTCTGAAATCTTCAATACACTTGGATGACGTCATGGCTTCTGAAATCTTCTGCGAAAGCTTAAGGTCATTTTTTGGTCATATTTTGTTATCACCAAAACTAATAAAATTTTATCTTAACAATTTCCCCCTTTTTGGTGATGACAAATTTTAACAGCTTTATGACTTATAGATGCAAAAATAAATTTCTCAAGTCTGCTAACATTTTATAAACGAAATTGATCAAGTACAAGAGATTTGTACAATAAGCTGAACATCCTTAAAACTGTCTCTTTCCACAAATCCAATATTCAGCATCCCGTCTTATAGGTCCAACTGGTCCACCACCTCCACTGCTGTATGAACACCTCCACTGCTGCTGCAATGTCTTTTCTTCAAAGAACCACCCATGTCTCTTCTTTGACTGCTACCATCACTACCACTACCTCTGCTACCACTGCCCCCACTTGATCTGCTTTGATCATCAGGATGCGGCTTAGGACGGATGCTACCACCTTCCCCCTTTTTGGCATCACCACCTTGATTGATATAATCAACAAGGAAGCCAAGTTGGGTTGAAAGGTTGAGATTATTTTTCTGTGCTTGCGCACGGAAGTCTAGAATTTCACTCCGAATAGTAGCAAGCTGCTCATCCATTGCCTTGCCCTCCTTTCGAATATCTTCCAACTCAGTAGTGACGAGAGCATGGTGAGCACGAGTTCCTTTCTGAAATTCATTCAATATAACTGACAGAACATCGCTTTGAGTTCGGGCCTCTTGGCGAACACTCTTAAGAGAATTCTGAATGTATTGAGTCTGTTGATCTCGAGTTTCAGCAGAGGCTTTCGCAAGATTGTCAATTTTAAACAATAGTTCGCTCTTGAGATCATCAAGACTTCTTTGCGTCCGCACCTTCTTGATAGATATCTGAGAGATAGAATCCCGTAGCTGGGTGAACGACTCTGTGAAAACTATAGTAGTAGGAGCAGTAGAGATTAAGAGAGGCTGATCAACAACTGTGTTTGTTCCTTGAAGAGCATCAGCCGTAGTGAAAAGCACGGGGGTATCCACATGAATATCCATTAAGTCATGATTGGAGGAGGAATCTGAATCGGAATCTGAACTTTGAATAGCATCCATTTGTACATCAGAATAAAAAGCTGTATCGGAAAGAGAAGGAACTGGAGCTAACTGTACAATTGTATCAAAAATGCTAACAGCTTCCAAAACTGGTCTAACTAAAACAACAGCTGAACGGAGAATGCTGAAATGAACTGTTTGCAAACCACCAAACAAACTAAACCGAAGAAAAGCTGTACATAATGGGACCAACCCCAAGTAGTGATGGTCGGCCGGAGAGAATCAAATTGTTGAGCTGGCTTAACAACAGTAAGAGCTCTGCAAAAATTGAGTGAACCCACGGGCAAGAGTTTACCAAACATAAAGAATTCCGTCGCTTCTATACAGACATCTGCCCATCTCTTCTTGAATAGCTTAAAGACTTCTGTTCCCCAACAGCTGTTCCAACAACAACTGTTTCACCAATCTCTGGTATATTATCAGCTCTTGAACCCACTGGTTCCTCAACATCTGTATCCATCTGTGCAATTTCAGTAATTACCTGGGCAATAATGTTGTCCACTTCATCAGCAGTTGTCATCTCCTTATCAACAATATTTGCTCCAGCCAACACGGGTTCCTTCTCAACAGTACCTCCAACAACTGTATCTCCAATAATACGCTCAACAGCTGCCCGCTTCTCAACAATTTCATCATCAGAAGTTGTTGGCATCCGAAATTGTCTCTTTGGGGCTCTGTGTTTAGGCACAGGAGGTTGCTCAGCAGGCACAGCTAAGGTTGGTGCAATCATCTGAATGGGCACAGCTTCTTTAGCTGCAGACACAAGCTCCAGATTCTCTTTTGAATGAGTTGTGTTCCCTTTCGACGTCCTCTTCTTCTTTTAACAGCTGGCGCATCACCAGTGATAGCTGGTCGCTTCCTCGACCCGGCTTTCTCAGCAACAACCTCTACTGGTTCATCATCTGCATCAGTTGGGGCAGATTTCTTTTTCGATACTGACTTCTTCCTCACAATCGCCACTTTAGCCATACCAGGCTCAACTGTTTCGCCACGTGAATCAATAGTCTTATTCGTGGCAACATAGGTGCTCATAGTCTTAGCAGAAAGAATCTTTAGCTGAGGAAAAATCGTCGCATCTCCTAGGGTGATAGCAGGGTCACTTTTCAACAATACGCAGATTTGGACCGCAAACCCCTTGGCCCTCTTAATGGTTTTATCGACCATCTCCTTCAAAACTTCAAATAAAATCTTGATCCAGTTGACCTTCACCCTAAAGTGAATAGCTGTCATCACCAAGAATCGCTCATGGGTGACAGCATCGAAGGAACCAGCCTTCACCGTAATTGACTTAGCCAGAATATCATTTAACAATCGATACTCATACTTCAACAGTCGCTTCTTACAAGAAAATGAAACAGGCTCACCCGAATGAGAGAAGATTCTCTGAGCATCGTACACCAAGTCCTTAGGAATAGCAGAAATGTCTGTCAACCCTTCGGTGGGCAACCCAAAAACTCCCGCAAACCTAGACTCAGAAATCGCTACATATTTGCCCGAGACAGCACAAGTAATATCACCTTCTTGCACAATAGCCATGTCAAAGAATTGCTCCAATTCCCTTTCATACAGAATGGATGGACAGACTTAGCCAGAATATCATTTAACAATCGATACTCATACTTCAACAGTCGCTTCTTACAAGAAAATGAAACAGGCTCACCCGAATGAGAGAAGATTCTCTGAGCATCGTACACCAAGTCCTTAGGAATAGCAGAAATGTCTGTCAACCCTTCGGTGGGCAACCCAAAAACTCCCGCAAACCTAGACTCAGAAATCGCTACATATTTGCCCGAGACAGCACAAGTAATATCACCTTCTTGCACAATAGCCATGTCAAAGAATTGCTCCAATTCCCTTTCATACAGAATGGATGGACAACCCAGAAACCCTCGAAGACCACTAGCTTCCAGAGCTTTGAACATGTTTACCATCCCATCATTGTCCGATATACCCAGAACGGAATCGAAGTTGATTTGGATAGCATTTGCAATCAATGAATATGCCATTGCTGTAGTTGAGTGAGAGTACGCCTGAAAGATATCTGTAGAAGGAACACAGAAAGCAAGAACACAGAAATGCTGGAGAATAGATATGCGCAAAGTATGTGTTAGAGTAAAAGGAAACGCCGTAAATATAAACAAGAATGCAAAAAGTTACTAGAGAGAGAAAATGTGGATGTGACATTTCGCATGATGACAACCACGTGTCCATCATCCAATGGCGCAAATAAGATTTTGAAAATATTGTGAATGATTTTGAAAAGATTTTGACAATATTGCGAAATAATTTTAAAAGGATTTTGAGTTTTAACCGCGAGGGTGAAAAGGTAAAATAGATAACTGGCGCCAAGTGGTTAACACGTCACAACCTTAAGATCTGTTTTATGTATCAGCAAGGGTATTGAGAGATCTGATCATGGATAAGCATCAAATGTGTATATATGAGATCTGAGTGTATCCAGATCTCATATATTCATTTGACTCAGCACTTATTAATTTAGATCTCTCGTTCCCCATAAAGCTGAGGTTCTCCCATGTGAGACCTGTGTTTTCGAAATCAGGTGTTGGTCGGGTTTGAACCAGCTGTTGGTCGATGTGCTTGTTGAAGTCATCGAATTTGCCTAAGTGTTGGAATCAGCAGTTGGAAAGATATCAGCAGTAGCAGTAGGAATCAGTAGGAGCCGCAGCGCTTCGTTGGATTCAGTCGTTGCGTTTTGGTAGGAAGCAGCAGCAATGCTGACGTGGATTTCAGTCGTTGGTGTTAGCGCGTATCCAGCTGTTGCGAGAGACCAGCTGTTGCGAGTGATCAGCTGTTGGTTAGCGATCAGCAGTGGCTAACGAGTGACGTGTCCTGTGGTGACATGTCCCTCTCTCTGAAGCGACGACGTTTTATAACAGGAACCAGCTGTTGGTTTTGTTAGTGTGTTTCTCAGTAGGTATCGAAACTACGTCATTTAGTTAAGTTGGAACGACAGCGTTTTGGGTGTAGCGTTTAGCGTCAGCTGTTGGTTGCGATAGACACCTACTGTTGAGGGAACTGATGCATTGTTTTATGCAGCTGCTGGTTTGTTGATCACCTGTTGGTAGCGAGGTGACGTGTTCCTCTACGACGTCGTTTAGTTAAGTGGGTGCGACGTCGTTTTGATTAGTTATTCGCTGTTTAGCGATAGGCAAAAGCTGATGTGAGATTTCAGTTGTTGGTTGGGAATATTAGTTGTGACAGCTGATTTTGTCGGTGGAATCCGTTCCTGCATCTATCAGCTGTTGAGAAGTGTATTTATTAGAAGACTTGGTCTTCAATTGTTCAACAGATCACATACTTAGAAATATTTTCCCTGATTTCCCAATCTCTGTCGCGAACCCTAAGTACTGTTCACCGTAGCTTTCTGCCAGCGATT
This sequence comes from Dorcoceras hygrometricum, assembly GCA_001598015.1. Lineage (NCBI taxonomy): Eukaryota > Viridiplantae > Streptophyta > Magnoliopsida > Lamiales > Gesneriaceae > Dorcoceras > Dorcoceras hygrometricum. The sequence goes on from KQ986374.1 coordinate 79,097, forward strand.
CCCATCATTTCCCATCTTTGTTTTGAGCAAGACCGGTGGTGCTTCACTCCTTGAGAGTTTCTCTTTTGATTGATACCTCTTTTGGAAGCTGTAGTTGGCTGGAGTTAGATCGCGAAGTTGCTGTCTTCGACAGTGTGTTCGTGTGTGCAGGTAGCGCTTTGATTATTTGATGAGATCTTACCTCGAGCGTTTATTTAAGCTTCCTGTTGAGTTAGATTGGTAGAATAATTCGCTGGTTGAGTGTGTATCTCCCGGCCGTGAGTTCTGTGATTAGCGTCCCTGAGATTTATGTTTTGTTGCTAGCAGGTTTTCATATTTGAGTTCTTGGGACCTTGTTTGTAGTAATTGTTGCACAGAATATCGAGGTACGTATTTGGAGATTGTAATTCAGCGTGGTTATGGCTTGGATAAATTGTGAGGTTGCTGTTTGTGTGAATTTCCGTGTATGATTGATGTTGCATATGTTTTATGCTATCTGTTTTGTTAACTGTTGCATACACGCATATTCCATTCAGCTGTTGCAGCCATGCCGTGTTGTTGTTGTTGCTCTGTTTCTTACCAGGATGAGAGGGCGAGCAGCAATACCGCACTCTCATCTCCCTGCTGGGATTTGTTAGCCCTCATGCGCCGAGTGGTTAACTACCACATTTCATGAGTTGGGAAACGGCAGGTTGAGTTGTCTGATGCATCTGGTATTCGGGTGTAGTGTAAGATGAGCGGGTAATTCCCGTATGCTTGTACACTCACCAGTGGCGACCATTCGTTGCAGATTCAGTTGAGCTGTGCTTGAGATCCTTGGCTCCCTTTTTCGATTGTAGACTTCGGTTGTTGTCCCGTTCTTCATGCATAGCATCTGCATTTTATCTTTGCTATTCATTGCTGTTTTATAGTTGCTCTCCGTACTGGGGTTTGACCCTAATGTCCATCTGGGTCTTGGTTTGTTTGTTTGCCTGTTTGTTGTTCAGGTTTCCCAGGTTATTAAGCTGGTCGTGGAGTTGGCCCAGCTGGAGGTGCCCCAGGAGGTGGTTAGAGTGTCCCAGTTATGTATAGTATTTATATGCACTGGTATCACTGCGGGTGGGATGTCCCGGGTGATGCTTAGACCTATATATTTGGCAGTCTATCAGTACTTGTATTCAGTTGTGGTTGTTGTCAGGTACTTGGTGCATGTTTTATGCTATACTGGTTTATTGTGGCTTGTAGCCTTTGTCGGTTGTGTAAACTGGGATTATTTTGAGTATTGCTGTATGTAGGATCAAGCGCTTACCTCTGTTTGATGCAACTCCAATCTTTTAAACCGTATAGCAACACAAGCGCCACGGTTCGATCGCTCTATCTAGCAGGGGCAATTATTGCACTCCAACAATCCCCCTCCCAATAATTGCACTCCTTGCAATCAATGGAAATCGAACCCGTGACCTTGACTCTGATACCAATTGTAGGATCGAGCACTTGCCGCTTTATCAAAAGCTATAGCTGGTGGTAACGGTGCAACTCCAATCTTTTAAACCAGATAGCAACACAAGCACCACGGTTCGATCGTTCTACCTAGCAGGGGCAATTATTGCACCTCAACAATCCCCCACCCAATAATTACACTCCTTGCAATCAATGGGAATAGAACCCGTGACCTTGGATCTGATACCAATTGTAGGATCGAGCGCTTGCCGCTTTACCAAAAGCTATAGCTGGTGGTAATGGTGCAACTCCAATCTTTTAAACTGTATAGCAACACAAGCGCCACGTTTCGATCGCTCTACCTATAGCAGGGGCAATTATTGCACCTCAACAATCCCCCACCCAATAATTACACTCCTTGCAATCAATGGGAATAGAACCCGTGACCTTGGATCTGATACCAATTGTAGGATCGAGCGCTTGCCGCTTTACCAAAAGCTATAGCTGTTAGCCAAGGTGCAACTTTATTTCCTTATAATGTGGCAGCGCAGAGTGCACCTATTATGTG
>KQ986374.1:99229-159172 GCA_001598015.1 Dorcoceras hygrometricum
GACGTGTCCGCTTGCGCCTAAACTCCTTCTGAGGATTCTCCTGACTAGATCCTTGACCCAAACATAGCTCACTCCTCCGACTCAATTGCTATACTTTACCTACATCGATACCATACTTAAGCGGTTCTCTATGGAAGAGTCCAAGAGAGGACACCTACCTATGTGCCACGGGGTCACTCTATCTAAGTCTATGTGTCCAAAGACTGATGAGGAGATAGAGAGTATGGCACGTGTACCATATGCCTCGGCAATAGGTAGTATTATGTATGGCATGATCTCGACTAGACCGGATGTCGCATATGCTCTGAGTGTCACGAGCCGCTACCAGGCCAACCCCGGCCAATTGCATTGGAAGGCAGTGAAGGATATTCTTAAGTACTTGCGAAGGACTAAGAATATGTTCATAGTCTATGGGGGTGGTGAACTGAAACTGGAAGGCTACACTGATTCTAGCTTCTAGTGTGACGTGGATGATTCGAAATCAACCTCTGGATTTGTATTCATGCTCAATGGTGGTGATGTCTCTTGGAAGAGTTCCAAGCAAGACACCATCGCGGATTCAACCACTGAGGCTGAGTATATTGCAGCATCAGCTGCTGCTAAGGAGGCCGTTTGGATAAGAAATTTTGTCCAAGAGTTGGGCGTCATTCCTAATGGAGTTGGTCCAGTCCCGGTGTACTGCGACAACACGGGTGCCGTTCCGTAATCAAAGGAGCCTAGGTCTCACCAAAGATCCAAACACATACTGAGGAAATACCACATAATCCGGGATATTGTGGCTAGAGGTGACATAGAAATTGAGATAGTCGCCTCTGCGGACAACGTTGCTGATCCACTTACGAAGCCCTTGCCAGGACCCTTGTTTGAAAAACATCGCGAAACAATGGGACTGCGTCTGATGAGTAGTTGGCTTTAGGGCAAGTGGGAGATTGTTAGAGTAGATGCCCAACTAGCCAACTTGTGGCGTGTGGGTTTATAGACTCTTGTATATGACAATCTTTATAAATGATATTCGCATTTATCCATATGGCATTCTTTACTTTCATTGTGTGTATGATGATTTACAATTGCGTTGAGTAAAGACCTAGAATGCACTAAAATGTATGTTAGATGTGATAGTGGGTATGACGGCTATCATGAAACACATCTAATAGTCACTGTGTATTCTGAACATGTTCCTAGTCGATTGGGCCGTCAAAATGAGGATAAGGCCGCCCGAGTTCGAGACTAGTATCTGCGATGCGAAGTACCATGTTTCATTGGTAGGGAACATTGTGATGTTCTGAGCATGCAGATAGATAGTGACCTGGTGATCTATCGAACTACCCTCCTTCGGACTTTCCAAGTGGTTACCATTTGTCGAGTGGATAAGTCCGAGGTCTTGGTTGTACTGATTAGTCCTCACGACTCGAAACATCATTGAGACTCTACATGATACGCGTCTCACTTTGACCCGTTTGCCGACTCACTTGGGGTCATAAGGCGTCGGGATTGGGTGAGACCCCGATGCATGTAGGAGTCGATGCATCGTTGTCGAGGATTCACCGCTCGCAGACATGCGTGGATATCCTATGCTATCTGAGGGGATAAGTGTATAAATCTATGGCCAGAGTACTAGAAGTGTTTTGGGTAAATGTGTTTACCTAGTTACACTCGCGATGTCACTATTTGATCTCCAAGATGTATGCATAGCTATCGGATCTATAGCGACTCTCGATTTACCAATGGTCGTTGATCTGATCAGGATATATGGATTGAAAGGACCGTACTGTACGCTAACCACGAACAACTGGTTCTTGCAGGCACTATCAGTGATACCTAGGGGATCATGGGGCGATGTTGCTAGACGCTTTACCATGATCCGATGGGCAAGTCCGGAATTGTGATTCCGGAGCCATAATGGTTGTGGGCCCACGGCTAGCTGTATCCCTGAACCATTGAGGGTCACACAAGTACTGGATTCTAGATTCCCGCACGGATACTCAGCTCAATGTGTTGAGCATACGAAGAGGATTTTGGGAGTGCGACTTCCTAAAAAGTCAACAGAGGTCAAATCGTGATTTGCCGACGTTGAGGGGCAAAACTGTCATTTTGCACTGGGGTTCTGAAAAATGGTTTTTCAGATTATAGTATTCAGTTTTGGAAACTGAATCGATCGGTCCGATCTGATCGGCGATCGGAGTTACGATGAAGTCACAGTGGTGGGGATGAACCGAATGTTCACCCGTTGGACTCGCCTGAACCATTGAGGGTCACACAAGTACTGGATTCTAGATTCCCGCACGGATACTCAGCTCAATGTGTTGAGCATACGAAGAGGATTTTGGGAGTGCGACTTCCTAAAAAGTCAACAGAGGTCAAATCGTGATTTGCCGACGTTGAGGGGCAAAACTGTCATTTTGCACTGGGGTTCTGAAAAATGGTTTTTCAGATTATAGTATTCAGTTTTGGAAACTGAATCGATCGGTCCGATCTGATCGGCGATCGGAGTTACGATGAAGTCACAGTGGTGGGGATGAACCGAATGTTCACCCGTTGGACTCGGGCCCGTTGGGTCGGTACAATCCTACCACAAGTCTATTTAATTAGACTAGACTTCATTAACTAAAACACTAGATGATCAAACCCTAACCCTAGAGCACTAAACACGCCGCCTCCCCTCTCAAATAGCCGCCGCCGGCCGCCTCCCCCCGCCTCCGCCGCCGCCCTCTTCGCCGGAAATTCGTTCCGGCCAATTCGACGAGGAGAATCCGTCCGCGTAGATCTCGTCAGTTCTTCTAGTGCAGGCTGACGAAGGAATCTCGTCTCCGGTCATGGACCTGATTGGCGTTATCTACCGCAGTCTACCGTGAACTGCCGTTTTCTTTACGAAACCGGTCGGAGCCAGGCACGAGTTGCCAGCAAGGTAGTCACCTAAACATCCTATGAATGTCATAGAATTGAATTTGTATTATCGTATTGATCGTCTCCCGGCACATGTTTATTTTGTTCTTCGCTGCCTCGCCGGGGGGCGTGATCCGGATCCCAACAGAATCTCCTCCGGAAACACGTCGGGGAAGTGTCGCACCACGGGAACGTCACTAAGCTGAACACTAGAAGAAGAAGACGCATCCAAAGCGTAAATCATAAAGCCAGCATTTCCCAAAGACAACAAGCTAAACATCTCCATCGCGGAGACCAACGGAATCTTCGATCTCGAGTCCTGGCCGTAGAAGTCCCACTTCTCGCCAGACAAAGGCCTAAAGCGCACAATTCCATGGAAGCAATCCACGGAGGCCCTGTAGTTGGACAGCACATCCATCCCAACTATACAATCGAAATCCCAAAGCATCAAACGGATCAAATTCGCTAACAAGGCATGCTCGCCAAACCGCAACACACCATCCAACAAAATATCTTGCGAAAACAGGCTTACACCACCGGGGGTAGAAACAGAAACAGCATCACGCAAAGGGACGGTACACAAACCATGCTCAACAACAAACGAATCAGAAATAAAAGAATGCGATGCACCGGTGTCAAACAACACATGAGCAGGAAAGTCAAAGACAAAACATGTACCTCCAATCACCCGAATCGGTGTCTCCTCGGCCTGCTCTCTCGTGAAGGCATTAACCTGAGCCTACTGGGGTCCTGGAAAGAAAGGCTGAGACGACTGCCCAAAACGCGAAGGACCAGGCTGCTGAAACGGCCTAAACGGAGTCTCACCAAAACGGGGCTGTTGAAACTGCTGCGAACGGCCCCTAGACTGACCCCCACGACCCTGAGGCTGGGCCGCGGTCTGCTGTGCTCCAGCTGACGGGCACACTCTCGCAAAGTGCCCATACTGACCACAAAGGTTGCAGGAACCCTGCACACCAACACACTGCGTGGAAGAATGCTTTCCACCGCAAAAGCCACAAAACTCCACCAGAGAGCCGCTGCTACTCGAGCTTCCAGAACCAGAAGACCCTGAACCGGACTTCTTCTTAAATTGCTGACCGTGGGGTCGAAACCTCTGACGGCCAGACTGCTGAGCTACCTGCTGCTGCTGCTGCTGAGGAAAATGCGCGGACTGAGAACTCTGAGACGACTGAGCTCCCTGACCAGTGGGTCTACCACCCTGCACCACCTGCGCCACCTACGCTCTACGCGCACTATGGCTCTTCATGCCCTCCTCGATGTGGATATCAGTATCCACGGCCTCAGCATATGACTTGGGCTTGCTTGTCAGAACTCTCTGGTACAGATCTCCATTCAAGCCCTCTACAAACCTGGTACTCTTGGCCCTCTCCCGGCCAGCAACATGCGGAACATACGCCAACAAAGCAGAAAAATTGCGAGCATACTCGCGCACAGACAACGAACCCTGCTCCAAGAACTCAAACTCCCGCTCACGGGCAGCTACATAGGAGTCGGGGACATACTCCTGTCTGAAGACCTGGTAGAAAGTGTCCCAAGTAATGCCAACACCAGTCTCCAGTAAGGTACTAGACGTACCTCGCCACCAACGCTCTTCGGACTTCCTCAACAATAAGGTCACCAACCTCAACCGGAGATCGTCGTCATACTGGGCTCGATCAAAAAGATGTATGACGCTATGGAGCCAAGAATCCGCGTCCTCACTCGACTCATCACCATCACTACCAGTCTGTGAGTTTTACTGTTTATTTGTTTATGTTTATGTTTGCATGCTGCATGTTTTAGCCTGCATGAGTTTTGGCCTTAGAGTTTTAAAGTTAGACGCTTAGCCATGCACTTAGATTTACGGGATAAGGTTTTGGTGTATCAGAATGCCTTCCAGACGTGATAGGACCCATCAGGATGATGCTACGCCTCTTCCTCCTCCCCCACCACCTTAGTTGACTCCATACGAGAGAGCTAGCATGGATATGCTAGCCGGGATTAAGCTCTGATACCAAAAAATTTCAGGCCTCGTGCTCACAACAGATAAACACATGCGGAAGCTATCAAAAAGTGGGTAAAATTTTCGCTTTTAGGCCCGATGGTTTTAAACATATAATTTAAAATACAACGATACTTAAAATAAGTTTACCAAATCATAAAACAATCAACAACAAAGCATACACAATTCAAACATGTATCATACTCCCCTACGGGTACAACAACAAAGCGCAGGGCATCCCCCTGGCTAACTGACACATATATATATATATGCTATATGCTACTGGGACACACTAGCCACCTCCTGGGGCACCACCAGCTGGGTTGAAACCACGACCAGCTGTAGAACCTGGGTTTCCTGAAAACAACGCAACAAAGAAACAAACCAAGCCCCGGAGGGACATGTGGTCAAACCCCAGTACGGAGAGCAATAATACAACGGAAACAAACAGCAAGGAATAAAATACAGGTGCTATGCATGAGACGCCGAATAACAACGGAAAGCTCGACCCTCGAAGGAGCTAAGGAACTCAAACATAGCTCCAAGAATTATCAACAACATACAGTGGCCACGGGGTGTGTCCACAGTGTGGTAGTGAGCCACTCGCCATGACACAACACCCACTTACCAGATGCATCAAACAACTCAACCTGCTGTTTCCTCGCCCATGAACTATGGTAGTTAACCACTCGGCGCATGGTGGCTACGATCCCAGCGGGGAGATGAGAGTACGGTATTGCCGCTCGCCCTCACATCCTAGTAAGAAACAACAACAATACAACAAGGTACAAAGACTACCAAAACTGGGAAAAGGAATACCATGCGTGTATGCAACATGCTGGAATGCAGGCATATAATATATGCAACCCATCAATAACAAAACAGCATACACAATCCTCAACAGGACACAACCAGCAGGCACGGCCATTCCACATACCAGCAGCTACAATCATCCAAGCCATAATCTCGCTGTAATATAAGCTCAAATCCGTACCTTATACTGAGCAACAACTAACCCTGCGAGAAATCCCGAAGACTCTGGTAAAAGCCTGTTAAACACACAGCATACACAACATAAATCTAACAGGTTGCTAATCAAGCTCACGGCTGGGAGTCTCACTCGACCAGCTGCTCCATATACCTCAACAATTACATTAGAAAGCTTAAAAACTATGGCTAGGAACAAGGTCTCACCGAAAACCAGAACGTAGTTCTACCAAATCGACGCAACACTAGAACGGCAGCAACTTCGCGTTCCTCGACTAGCCAATTCCAGCTTCTAAAACTGGTACGAATTGGAAGAGCTTCTCAAGAGGAGTCCAACTCTACCTCGCACGAGCAAAACAACCACCGGAAACGATGGGAAATCGCCGGAAAAGCTCACGGCTGAACAGTGCTCTAGGGTTCGAAGGATAAGGAACAAAAGGCTAGAAATTTGCTAAGTATGGGAAATGATATCACAAAATCAAAGACCAAGTCTTCCTATAAATAGCACTTGCAACGATTGGAAATCAATACCAATAATTGTCTACCGAAAAAATCAGCAGGAACACTACAAACAGCAGACGCAAAGAACCAACTACTGATTCTCAATCAACGCTAAACCATCGCAAAACAAACCAACGGCTGGTTCTCAAAATGGCGTCGCGCCAACTTACTCAAACGACGTCGCACAGGATACCACACCAGCAGCTGGGTATCCAGTCGCAAGAACAAAACAACACAACGCTTCTCTCTGCTGGTTCCAGTCGCAACCTCAAAACGCAGCGTTGCAACTAACTCAAACGACGTCGCTCCACTGATGTCATCCAGTCGCTAGCTCTCGTGAAATACCAGCAGCAAGCAAAAACGGCGAAACTCAGTCGCAGCTGGACTCCCAGTCGCAACAACGAAACGACGACTTTTCCTCTTCGAGCTACAGGAAAGTTGACCCGCATTGACATCTACTCCTGCTGAACAACCAGCAGACACTCGCACGCAAATCCACCAGCTGGTACAAGACGCAACATCGAAACGACGTCGCGCCAACTAATCTAAACGTAGTCGTTTTGATCCTCAACTCAAATACACTAACGCACCTGCTGATCACAACACGCGCAACCAGACTTCATGCAACGACAGTGTTTCAGGAATCTTGCGCTAAAACACGCTTCGACTGGTTTTGCCACCGACCAGCTGCTAGCTCACAACACCAGCTGACACGTCAACCAGCAGGTACCTCAAATATGCGAAAATACAAAATCTCCAGGATTGTTCAACACACGAAATGGAACCCGAAAATGCAACTCAAACACTGAAATAGAGATCTTAAACCAGCAGAACCTCTATTTATCGATTCATTCCAACGATAAATCTCAATTACAAATCCAGGTCTCACAGTATGTCCCGCATGTTGCTGGCCGGGAGAGGGCCAAGAGGACTAAGTTTATTGAGGGTTTGAATGAAGAGCTGTATTCGATGGTGCTGACGAGCAAACTGAAGAGCTATGCCGAGGCAGTGGATTATGCTATCGATATCGAGGAAGGTCTATGGAGCCGAAGGTCGCGTGCTAGGCCTCAGGGTGCTCAGGGTGGTCGTCCTGCTGTTCAGGGAGCGCAGTCTTCCCAGTCTTCGTAGTCAGCTCATCAACCCCAGCAGCAGCAGTTGGCTCAGCAGTCTGGCCGCCAGAGGTTCCGACCTCGTGGCCATCAGTTTAAGAAGAAGTCTGGTTCTGGTTCTTCTGGGTCTGGTAGCTCTAGTAGCAGTGGTTCTAGGGCAGATTTTTGTGGCTTCTGTGGAGGAAAACATCCGTCGACTCAGTACGTTGGTGTGCAGGGCTCTTGTAATATCTGTGGTCAGTATGGGCATTTCGCGAGATTGTGTCCATCAGCTGGATCGTAGCAAGCCGCAGCCCCACCTCAGGGTCGAGGAGGATCGTCTAGGGGTCGTTACCCTCAGTTTCCGTAGCCTAGGGTTGGAGAGACGCAGTTTAGGCCATTACAGTTTCCTGGTTCGTCGCGTTTCAGACAGTCGTCTCAGTAGCATTTCTCTGGACCCCAACATGCTCAAGCAAACGCTATTACTAGGGAGCAAGCGGAGGAGACACCGAGCAGGGTGATTTCAGGTACATGCCTTGTTTTTTATTTTCCTGCACGAGTGTTGTTTGACACTGGAGCATCGCATTCGTTTATTTCTGATGCCTTTGTGGTTGAGCATGGTTTGCATACCATTTCTTTGCGCGATGTTGTTTCTGTTTCTACTCATGGCGGCGTGAGTTTGTACTCCCAGGAAGTTTTGTTGGATGGCGTTCTGAGGTTTGGTGAGCATGTGTTAGTAGCGAATCTGATTCGTTTGATGTTGTGGGATTTCGACTGCATAGTGGGAATGGACGTGTTGTCCAGCTATATGGCCTCCGTGGATTGTTTCCATGGGATCGTGTGTTTTAGGCTCAGTCCGGTGAGAAATGGAATTTCGACGGTGCTGATTCCCAGTCAAATATTCCGTTGATCTCAGCGATGGAGATGTTCAGCTTGTTGTGGGCGGAGAACGCTGGCTTTATAATTTATGCGTTGGATGCATCTTCTTCTTCGCATGTGCAGCTCAGCAACGTTCCAGTGGTGCGTCATTTTCCTGATGTGTTTCCGGATGAGATCCCTGGTTTTCCTCCGAGGAGGGAGATTGACTTTAGCATTGAGTTGGTGCCTGGCACAGCTCCGATTTCGCATGCACCGTATCTTTTAGCGCCTGCTGAGTTGAGAGAGCTCAAGGTGCAACTGGATGATTTACGGGAGAAAGGTTTTATCAGACCTAGCATTTCGCCGTGGGGAGCGCCTATCTTGTTTTTCAAGAAGAAGGATGGCACAATGAGAATGTGCATTGACTTCCGTCAGCTGAAGAAAGTTACTGTTAAGAATAAGTACCCGTTGCCGAGGATCGATGACTTGTTTGACCAGTTGCAAGGTTCTGTGGTGATTCGAAGACTCCTTTGGAGCACAAGGAGCATTTGAGAGTTGTCCTTCAGACGTTGAGAGACTCGCAGCTGTATGCTAAATTTTCTAAGTGTGAGTTCTGGCTGGATCGCGTCGCGTTTCTGGGTCATGTGATTTCAGCTGATGGCATTTCTGTGGATCCCAGTAAGGTAGATGCTGTTTTGAACTGGGAGAGACATAGGAATGTGTTTGAGGTTCGTAGTTTCTTGGGTCTGACTGGCTTTTACCGTCGTTTTATGGAGCATTTCTCTAGTATAGCTAGGCCGATGACTCAGTTGACTCAGAAAGACAAGCGGTTTGTTTGGACTGAGCAATGCGAGAATGCTTTTCAATTGCTCAAGGAGAATTTGACTAATGCGCCTGTGTTGGCTTTGCCGTCTGGTTCAGGTGGCTTCGTCGTTTGTTCTGATGCTTCGCTCCATGGAATGGGCTGTGTGTTGATGCAGCATGGTCGAGTCATTGCGTATGCTTCACGGCAGCTGAAACCGCACGAGACTCGATATCCAGTTCATGATCTGGAGCTAGCAGCTGTGGTCTTTGCGTTGAAGATTTGGCGCCACTATCGGTATGGCGAGCAGTTTTTGGTGTATTCGAACCACAAGAGTTTGCAGTATTTGTTTTCGTAGCCTGACTTGAATATGAGACAGCGTAGGTGGATGGAGATGCTGAAGGATTTTGATTGTGAGATCAAATACCAGCCTGGGAAAGCGAACGTAGTTGCTGATGCGTTGAGCAGGAAGGATCCGGAAAAGATGCTTGCGTCGCTGTATATTTCTAGGGACCATGAGCATCTTAGCACTAAGGGTTGGAGGTTTTACCCGGCTGAGGATTATGTTGTGGTTTCTTCTTTCCAAGTTGAGCCACAAATTGTTTCGAGCATTAGAGAGGCTCAAAGGACAGATCCTTCCATTCACGAGTTGAAGTTGAAGGTCAGGGCTGGTCAACTTGAGGACTATTCTGTTTCGTATGATGGTTGTTTGCGTTTTCGTGGTCGGTTGGTTGTGCCCAATTTGATAGATCTTCGGGAGGAGATCCTAAGAGAAGCGCATTGCAGTAGACACAGTGTTCATCCTGGTGCACGGAAGATGTACCATGCATTGAAGCCGCAATTCTGGTGGGCTGGTTTGAAGAGTGACGTTGCTGGTTTTGTCGCTCTTTGCTTGAATTTTCAGCAGGTTAAGGCTGAAAGGATGAGACCTGGTGGTCTGTTGCAGAGTTTGGAAGTGCGCCAATGGAATTGGGAGCACATAGCGATGGATTTTGTGACGCATTTGCCTCGTTCCAGCAGAGGTTGTGATGCGATATGGGTTGTGATCGACAGATTGTCGAAGTCTGCACACTTTATTCCCTATGGAATGATGTTTTCGTTGAAGAAAATGACGAAACTGTACGTCGATTTTGTGGTTAGATTGCATGGTGTTCCTGTTTCGATCGTTTCAGACCAAGATCGAAGGTTTACTTCCAGGTTTTGGAAGAGTTTGCAAGCAGCTTTGGGTACCAGATTGGCTATGAGCACAATGTATCACCCCAGACAGATGGCCAATCTGAGAGAACTATCCAGACGTTGGAGGATATGTTGAGAGCTGTTGTGATGGATTTTGGTGGTAGCTGGCAAGACGCGTTGTCTTTGGTTGAGTTTTCTTACAATAACAGCTATAAAGTGACGATTGGCATGGCGCCGTTTGAGGCTTTGTATGGAGAAAGTGCAGATCGCCAGTATGTTGGGAATAAGTGGGGGAGAAGCAGCTGTCTTCCCCAGATTTCGTGCAGTAGATGAAGGATCATGTGGATCTGATTCGACAGTGGATGAAAGCTGCCCAGGATCTCCAAGCCAGTTATGCGAATAAGAGGCATCGGCCTCTAGAGTTTCAGGTTGGTGATCTCGTTTTCCATAATGTTTCTCCGTTTTTAAGTGTTATGCTTTTTGGTCACAAGGGAAAGTTAGCCCCTCGTTATGTTGGACCGTATGAGATTGTTGAGAGGATTGTCCCTTTGGCGTATCGGCTGTTGTTGCCACCAGAATTGTCTTCTCTCCATGTTGACGAAGTACGATCCAGATCCGTCTCATGTGCTGAGAACTGACGAGGTTGAGCTAGATCTGACATTGAGTTACGTTGAGTATCCTTTGCGGATTGTAGACAGAAAAGAGAAACAGTTAAGGAATAAAACCATTCCTTTGGTAATGGTGCACTGGAGCAAACATGGTAGGGAAGAAGCTACCTGGGAACTGGAAGAGAAGATGCAGCGTAAGTGGCCGCATCTGTTTGAGTAGATGTTGTATCAGTTTCCAGTAGGTGGTTAGTTTTGGTTGCTCTTTTCCCTAGTCGTTGTTTGTTGTTTGCTCAGTTATCTTGAACTCTTGGGTTCAGTTGAGTTGTTCCTGGACTTGTTGATTTCGAGGAAGAAATCGTGTTTTAGTGGGGGAGAGATGTGAGACCTGTGTTTTCGCAATCAGGTGTTGGTCGGGTTTGAACCAGCTGTTGGTCGATGTGCTTGTTGAAGTCATCGAATTTGCCTAAGTTTTGGAATCAGCAGTTGGAAAGATATCAGCATTAGCAGTAGGAATCAGTAGGAGCAGCAGCGCTTCGTTGGATTCAATCGTTGCGTTTTGGTAGGGAGCAGCAGCAATGCTGACGTTTTCAGTCGTTGGTGTTAGAGCGTATCCAGTTGTTGCGAGAGACCAGCTGTTGCGAGTGATCAGCTGTTGGTTAGCGATCAGCAGTGGCTAACGAGTGACGTGTCCTGTGGTGATGTGTCCCTCTATCTGAAGCGACGACGTTTTGTGAACAGGAACAAGCTGTTGGTTTTGTTAGCGTGTTTCTCAGTAGGTACGTCATTTAGTTAAGTTGGAACGACAGCGTTTTGGGTGTAGCGTTTAGCGTCAGCTGTTGGTTGCGATAGACACCTACTGTTGAGGGAATGACGCGTTGTTTTATGCAGCTGCTGGTTTGTTGATCAGCTGTTGGTAGCGAGGTGACATGTTCCTCTGCGACGTCATTTAGTTAAGTGGGTGCGACGTCGTTTTGATTAGTTATTCGCTGTTTAGCGATAGGCAAAAGCTGATGTGAGATTTCAGCTGTTGGTTGGGAATATTAGTTGTGCCAACTGATTTTGTCGATGGAATCTGTTCCTGCTTCTATCAGCTGTTGAGAAGTGTATTTATTAGAAGACTTGGTCTTCGATTGTTTAATAGATCCCATACTTAGAAATATTTTCCCCGATTTCCCAATCTCTGTCGCGAACCCTAAGTACTGTTCATCTTAGCTTTCCGCCGTCGATTCCCGTCGTTTCCCGTCTCTGTTTTGAGCAAGACCGGTGGCGCTGCACTCCTTGAGAGTTGCTCTTTTGATTGATACCTAATTTGTAAGCTGTAGTAGGCTGGAGTTAGATCGCGAAGTTGCTGTCTTCGGCAGTGTGTTCGTGTGTGCAGGTAACGCTTCGATTATTTGATGACATCTTACCTCGAGCGTTTATTTAATCTTCCTGTTGAGTTAGATTGGTAGAATAATTCGCTGCTTGAGTGTGTAGCTCCCGGCCGTGAGTTCTGTGATTAGCGTCCCTGAGATTTATTCTTTGTTGCTAGCAGGTTTTCAGATTTGAGTTCTCGGGACCCTGTTTGTAGTAATTGTTGCACAGAATATCGAGGTACGGATTTGGAGCTTGTAATTCAGCGTGGTTATGGCTTGGATAAATTGTGAGGTTGCTGTTTGTGTGAATTGCCGTGTACGATTGATGCTGCATATGTTTTATGCTATCTGTTTTGTTAACTGTTGCATACACGCATATTCCATTCAGCTGTTGCAGCCATGCCTTGTTGTTGTTGTTGCTCTGTTTCTTACCAGGATGCGAGGGCGAGCGGCAATACCGCACTCTCATCTCCCTGCTGGGATTTGTTAGCCCTCATGCGCCGAGTGGTTAACTACCACAGTTCATGAGTTGGAAACGGCAGTTGAGTTGTTTGATGCGTCTGGTATTCGGGTGTAGTGTAAAGATGAGCGGATAATTCCCGTTTGCTTGTACACTCACCAGTGGCCACCATTCGTTGCAGATTCAGTTGAGCTGTGCTTGCGTTCCTTGGCTCCCTTTTTCGGTTGTATCCTTCGGTTGTTGTCCCGTTCTTCATGCATAGCATCTGCATTTTATCTTTGCTATTCATTGTTGTTTTATAGTTGCTCTCCGTACTAGGGTTTGACCCCAATGTCCCTCTGGGGCTTGGTTTGTTTGTTTGCCTGTTTGTTGTTCAGGTTTCCCAGGTTATTCAGCTGGTCGTGGAGTTGGCCCAGCTGGAGGTACCCCAGGAGGTGGTTAGAGTGTCCCAGTTATGTATAGTATTTATATGCACTGGTATCACTGTGGATGGGATGTCCCAGGTGATGCTTAGACCTATATAGTTGGCAGTCTATCAGTACCTGTATTCAGTTGTGGTTGTTGTGAGGTACTTGGTGCATGTTTTATGCTATACTGGTTTATTGTGGCTTGTAGCCTTTGTCGGTTGTGTAAACTGGGATTATTTTGAGTATTGCTGTATTTTCAATTATGTTATCTTTCTGTCAGGCCAAAACAAAAATTTTAACCACTTTTTAGTTGCTTCCGCTTTTGTTTGTGTGGTTTTACTCTGATGTGAGCACGAGGCCTGACCTCCCAAGCCTGATATTTTATCAAACCTGAATTCCACGATGTTCCCCCTGAACAGTAGACTCAGACCTGATAAACACAGAAAGCTGCTCAACCTGAAAATTGTTAGCGCAGAGACAGTCAAGGCAGTTCTAAGGCCCAATAGATTTCTAAAATATGATAACTTAGCGTCTGGCAGGGACTTCGTGAAGATGTCAGCTACTTGCTGCTCAGTCGACACATACTCCAGCTTGACGTCCTTCTTGAGTACATGGTCTCTTATAAAGTGATGCCTGATGTCGATGTGCTTCGTTCTAGAATGCAGTACAGGATTTTGAGTGATATCAATAGCACTGGTGTTGTCACATAGAATAGGCGCTTCATAAGCATCAATGCCATAGTCCTTAAGCTGGTGTTGAATCCATAAGATCTGAGCACAGCAGCTTCCAACCGCTAAGTACTCTGCTTCAGCTGTGGACGTTTCAATGGATGTCTGCTTCTTACTAAACCAGGAAATCAGTTGATCTCCTAAGAATTGACAAGTATCGCTTGTGCTCCTACGATCAACCCTACATCCTGCGTAGTCTGCATCACTATAACCGATTAGTTGAAAGCTTGAGTCTTTGGGATACCAAAGATCCACGTTGGAAGTTCCTTTTAAATACTTAAGGATCCGTTTTACAGCTATATAGTGCGACTGCTTAGGCTCTGCTTGAAATCTAGCACATATACAGACAGCAAACATGATGTCTGGTCTGCTAGCAGTTAAGTAAAGCAGGGAGCCAATTATACCACGATATAATGATACCTCAATGGCAGTACCAGCTTTGTCTTTGTCCAGCTTGATTGATGAGCTCATTGGGGTCGCAGCCGCTGAACAGTTGTCCATGAAAAATTTCTTCAGCAGTTCTTTCGTATACTTGGCTTGGTTAATGAAAATTCCATTTTCCAGTTGTCTAACTTTTAAACCCAGAAAGAACGTCAGCTCTCCCATCATGCTCATATCAAATTTGTCCTGCATCAGCTTAGAAAACTTTTGACATAGCTTGGGGTTATTGACCCAAATATGATATCATCAACGTAAATCTGAACTAACAGGAACATGATCAGATTTCACAAATTTAAATATTGTCTTATCAACAGTGCCTATTGTGAAGTCATGCTCGATAAGGAATTTAGATAGTGTATCATACCAGGCTCTGGGTGCTTGCTTCAACCCATATAGAGCTTTTGAAATACTTTAAAGTCTTTGAATGCAGCGTATGAAAGGAACATGCGTATAGCTTCTAATCTAGCTACTGGTGCGAAGGTTTCATCAAAATCTATTCCTTCCTTTTCCCTAAAGCCCTGAGCAACTAGTCTAGCTTTTTTTCTTGTTACTATTCTATCTTCATTCAGTTTGTTCCTAAAGACCCATCTAGTTCCTATCACTTGATGATTTGAAGGTCTAGTTACAAGTTGCCAAACATTATTTCGCTTAAACTGATTTAGTTCTTCTTTCATTGCATCTACCCAGCTTGGATCTGCTAAGGCTTCTTCTATTTGTTTTGGTTCTATATGTGAGATTAATTCGGAATCAAAATGATCATGCATAGGCTGGCATTGTGTGCAAACAGGAGATTCGATGTTACCTATGACCTGCTCGGGTGGATGATTTTTATTCCACCAGATCAAGTCCAATTGGGTTTGCTGCCTGTTCTGCTTGGATGTCTTGATGGATAGACACATCTGGATTGTTTGATGTCAATTGATAAGGTCTTTGTTCCAAATTTGAACCAGATGTTGGGTGAGAAGTGCTCGTATTTTGCGCATCAGATGTTGATCGTTGTGTGGCGAGATCTGTTTGTGCAACATCTGTTTGAACAGCATCTTGAGCATTCGTCGCTTTATCTCCAGCAGCAGGCATGCTTGGAGAGATTTGATCCTGCGTTGAGTCAACATTAGTTAAATCGATGACTACTGGATTACCTGTCAGATCTTGTTGAGCATTGTCATGTGGTGCGTCCAGCACTGGTTGTATCTCTGCTGAGTATCTTTGTTGTGCCACATCATTATCTGAGTCATCAATGCTGGATGATTCTAGACGTGAGCATAAATCGTTGAGGCTCGCAGCTCAGTTGGATCTAAAGCTTGTCTCATCAAAGACAACGTGTGCTGATTCTTCAACAGTCATACTTAGATTGTTGAAAACTCGATAAGCTTTGCTCACAGCTGAATAACCTAGGAAGATACCAGGATTAGATTTTGCATCAAAAGCTGTTAGGTGCTTTTTACCATTATTATGAATGAAACACCTGCACCCAAACACCCTGAAGTGTGATATATCAGGTTTCTTGCCACTCCAGATCTCATATGGGGTTTTGCCGTGCAACTTGTTAATCATACTGCTGAGTATCTTTGTGTGCCACATCATTATACTGAGTCATCAATGCTGGATGATTCTAGACGTGAGCATAAATCGTTGAGGCTCGCAGCTCAGTTGGATCTAAAGCTTGTCTCATCAAAGACAACGTGTGCTGATTCTTCAACAGTCATACTTAGATTGTTGAAAACTCGATAAGCTTTGCTCACAGCTGAATAACCTAGGAAGATACCAGGATTAGATTTTGCATCAAAAGCTGTTAGGTGCTTTTTACCATTATTATGAATGAAACACCTGCACCCAAACACCCTGAAGTGTGATATATCAGGTTTCTTGCCACTCCAGATCTCATATGGGGTTTTGCCGTGCAACTTGTTAATCATAGATCTGTTCTGAGTGTAGCAAGCTGTATTAACTGCTTCTGCCCAAATTTTTACGAAATGCCGGAATAAGCAATCATAGATCTAGCAGCTTCTTTCAAAGTGCGATTTCTCCTCTCAGTCATCCCGTTCTGATGAGGGTTCTCGCTGCTGAAAGCTCATGCTTTATCCCTAAGTCTTCTAGATAAGAAGTTAATTTTTGATTTAAAAACTCAGTACCACGATCACTTCTTATCCTGTTGACTGTACAAGATCTGTCATTTTGTAAACATTTTAAAAGCTGAATGAGCTGGTCAGCGGTGTCAGATTTTGCTTTTAAAAACAGCACCCAAGTAAATTTTGTAAAATCGTCGACAACAACAAGGGTGTAGTTCGTTCCCCCTAATCTCGTTACGGTAATAGGACAAAAAAGATCCATATGTAAAATCTCTAAGTTTCGGGAAGAATGTTTACCGCCTTTCTTTTAAAAGTAGATTTTATTTGTTTACCAAGCTGACATGCGGCACAGATCTTGTCCTTAGAAAAATTGATTTTGGGCATACCAGAAACCAGTTCATTCTGACTCAAATGGGCAAGCGTTTTAAAGTTCAGATGGTTCATTCGCTGATGCCACAACCAGCTCTTGGAAGAGTTAGCTGCAAGGCAGATTTGTTCAGATCTCATCTGCTCTGACCAGTTGATAATGTAGGTGTTCCCTGATCTTTTACCTACCAACACAGTCAGACCATTTGGACTCTAACCTGTGCATGTGTGCTGTTGAAATTTAACTATGTAACCCTTGTCACATAGCTGACTTATACTAATCAAATTATAGCGCAAATTATCAACAACTAAAACATCAGATATTGAAATGTTATCGTGGGTAAGCTTACCCTTACCCACAGTGTTACCATGTGAGTTATCACCAAAGACTATCTTTGCTCCTTTGTGTGGAGTAACATCTGATAGCATCTTTGGATTTCTAGTCATGTGTCTTGCACACCCACTATCAAGATACCAAAAGATTGACTCATCTCCAGCTTTGTACCTGTTATCCTGCAATCATAAAAACAGATTTTGGTACCCAATTTTACTTGGGTCCAGATAGGATTACCCCTTTCGGGACCCATACTTGAATGACCTTAACATTTTTCCCAGTATGATAGTCCATAAGGGTCTGTGTAGAAATATTGTGATATCTGTTGAGTGTTGGTTTGATATTTTGACCATTCAGATCTCTCCTCGGCTGAACCTTTCTCCAAATAGATTTTACCTTCTTCAAACTACGCCTGGGCTGGTGAGAAACAAACGACTTAGAACCAGCTTTCACTTTATCTTTATCAAGTCTGTTCTTTAGCCAGCTTGGCTTGGAGTTCTCAGGTCTAAGATAACCGATACCAGCTTTTACTTTTTGATTCGGCTTTGAAGAGTTCTGGTCATCATACCTCACTGACTCGCAGCTGTCATATATGACACTGGCTTTGACAAGCTCATCTTTTTGAACTTGTCATATACCAGATGTGACTGAGTACTGGTTTCTTTAGCGCTGTTTTCACCAACATTGAAGCCCAAGCCAGATTTATCATTTAATGGCTTTAGAGCCTCATGCAGCTTGCTCAAAGAAACAGAAGACTTTGTCCAGGAGCTCATCACTTCATTTAACCTTTCGTTTTCTGCTTTGAGCTCACAGGATCTTAATCTCAACGAATCATTCTAAACCTTTAGCTTACTCAACTCGATCTGTAAACTATCAGTTTCACCAAGTTGAACAGATCTTGGTTCCACTGAACTATTTTTCAAATCTACGTTTTCAGCTTTGACTTCCTTGAATGTCTGAGAAAGCTTACGGTACTCTTGGACCATTTCATTTAATGCAGTGATTAGGTCCTCCCGTGTAAATTCAGTATTTGAGAAATCGAATACCTCGTCATCTGAAGATTGGTTTGCCATTAGGCAGTGAACTTCCTCCTGTTCACTGTCGCTTGAAGAAGAGCTGCTTGATGAGGAATCGGAATATCTGTCCGCCCAGTTTTTGTTTCTCTCCTCAGCAACCAGTACTTTGCGATGGTTCTTTTTGCTGGGTCTCTTATCAGATCTTGTCCTCATTCTTATTTATTTGGATCTTTCCTTTGATCTTCGTCATTCTTCTCATCTTTCTTGGATCTATCCTCCTTACTTGGCCTGTTACAGTCAGCAGCAAAGTGTCCTGGACGACGACAGTTAAAACAAGTTTGATCAGTGATAACTTTATCATTTTTATGGACATTACTGTAATTAAAGGAAGGGTTGTAGGATCTTCTCAGATATTTCCCAAACTTCTTAACGAAGAGGGACATCACGTCATTGCTAAATTGATCAGCTGTCTTGCTAGTTCTTGGAGAGCACTGTTCAGATGTTGTTGCTGCCAATGCTTTGGTTGGTTGGGATGTTAAGGGTCCAGCTTCAGATCTTGTCTCTAGCTCAAACTCATATGCTTTTAGATTCGCGAACAGATCATTAAGCTCCAACTTGTTCAGATCTTTCGATTCCCGCATCGCCATGGTCTTAACATCCCAATCCCTGGGCAACGCCTCATCACTTTGAGTGCTAGCTCTCGGTTGCTGTACTCTTTTCCCAAACTGGTAAGCTCTATCACCACAGCACTGAAACGCTCATCGAACTCTGCCATGGTTTCTCCATCTTTCATCTTTATGGACTCATATTTTTGCTGGGCCACTGTAAGCTTGTTCTCCTTTGTCTCATCATTGCCCTCACAAATTTGAGTCAGCTTCTCCCAGATTTCCTTTGCTGTGGCACAGGTTTTGATTTTGCAGAACATATTTTTATCTAGCGTCTTGTATAGAATATCCCTGGCCACATTGTCCAGATTTGCCTTCTTTTTCTCCTCATTGGTATACTCATGTCTCCTCTTTTCTACATACTCAGGTGCACCATCAGTCGTCGCGAATGCTATGTTGATCTTCATTATTTTCATTGGACCATCAGTGATGACTGACCACATATCATCGTCTTGAGAAGCTAAGTGTGCTTGCATTCTGATCTTACAGTCATCATAGTCCTCCTTAGAAAACATAGGAATCTTGTTGTGAGAGGTAGACATATTGAAATATATAAAGCACAAACAACAAACTATTCAATACTGAGATAGCGCAGGCTCTGATACCAATTAATAGGATCAATATGGATCGAAAAAAAGCCTTAGGAGTTTAGAAGGGGGGGGGGGTTGAATGAACTCCTTAGTATTTTTAAATTTTCGAAACCTTAAAATCAATTTTTACAAGCGCCTTGCTTAACTTAAATCTGTGTTACCAGATTTAAGGTATCTCAGTCAGCTGATCTCTCGAGTAACAATAAATGTGCGGAAAAAATCGATTAACCAGTGAACAGTGTAAACTGAAAATAAATGCAATAAGTAAAAGGGCAAGGTCAAGAGATTTTTTTATGGAAGTTCGGATATCAAATCCTACGTCTCCCCTTCTTCCTTTTCAGGAAGGTTCCACTAGAAGGCTTTGATGAGTACAGACACTATAAACACCCGGTCACTGAGCCACGCTCCAAGTGAACTCCTAGCAATCTCCAAATACACGCAGACGCAACTGATATTTACAAACACTTTGTTTTTTACTAAAACGGCTTTACGTAGCACGTTTGTTACAGACTCAAAAAGATTATACAATGGAACACACAACTATTGAGTGCTGTAAATCTTCTGGTTCTTTTATCAACAAGAACTATTTACAAATGTAAACCAGAATATATCTCGAAGGTAAAGCTATGAAGACTTGATCTTGAAAATTCTTCGAGATTGAGATTCTGGGACTTGGGATATTTTCGATTGAATACTTGTTGAAATCGCAGAACGAGGAAGAAATCTTTTTCAAAATAAAATCACTGAGAGCACAAAGCAGACTATGAGAGTAACGATCGAGAGAGCTTCCTTCATTTGAAACTTCAGCTATTTATACTCTTTGATCTCAACGGTCAGAAATATTCTCTTTTGCATATCTTCATCGTATCGTACAATCGCATACACTGCTCCACTAAAGGTAAATTGCGCTTCGTCAGGGCTGAATTGTCATATAACCATATTTGGGTAAAATCATATAACGTCCTCTGCGTACTGTGTACTATTACCCAAAATAGCTCTGACATTGTCTCCTTAATTCCAGGCATTTGTACGATTCAATCGCGATCATTGGTTCTTTGCAATTTAAACATATGATAGCGTTTGAAGCTGTTCGTTCCTTACGCCTAAAAGCTATTTTCGTTAAAACAGTTCTTTCTCCCTTGAAGTAATTGGTTATCTCATCGCTGATTGTGTATTTGAAGCTGTCACAACTGAATACATAGAGATAACTGAGTATTTGCAACAACTGAATGCAACAACTGATACTGTCTCGATATCTGAAAGTTCCATCACTCATATAACCCAAAGTCTGAATATACTTCGCTTCTAACAACAGATCTCTCACTGTAGCTTCAAGTCTGAATAATTGTTCCTGATATCTAAACTGATCCAAATAACCAAGTCTGTTTCGAAAGCATCAACCCGACCATAAAGACTGAATCTCTGAATACTTGACTCTGCTCAGTTCTGAATACTTCCCAAAAGTCAACTCAGATGTCAACGCTTGACATAGAACTCTCGAAACTAAAACTATAACTTAATAGCGTGACGTCACGAGATCTGAAAACGCTCGATACGTTTGTATGACGTCACGAAGTCTGAAATCTTCAATACACTTGGATGACGTCATCTCAGTTCTGAATACTTCCCAAAAGTCAACTCAGATGTCAACGCTTGACATAGAACTCTCGAAACTAAAACTATAACTTAATAGCGTGACGTCACGAGATCTGAAAAGCTCGATACGTTTGTATGACGTCACGAAGTCTGAAATCTTCAATACACTTGGATGACGTCATGGCTTCTGAAATCTTCTGCGAAAGCTTAAGCGCATTTCTTGGTCTTATTTTGTTATCATCAAAACTAATAAAATTTTATCTTAACAGCTTGGGAATAGCTCAGGGCGCTTCCACTAACAGCTTGCACATGCCAACAAGTCACGCCCATGACAGCTCACAGTTCTCGTGCACGCAGGTTTAGGCCCAACAGCTGAGGAGAGCTAGGCCAAATTCTCCCTGATCTGACCAACTAAAAGCAGCTCGCAAATACTACAGTGGTAACAGATCACCGTCTTGACCAGTTTACGCACATGGCCAGCTCACGCAAGACCAACAGCTCTCGCATTCAATAGCTCATGTCCCAACAGATCATGATCCTAGCAGATAACAGCTACCACATACTAGATCACGCATGCACAGCAGCATAGGTTCTCAACGGATTACGCCTACGGCAGCTCACAGCTACTATTTCAGTAACAGATTACAGCCCAGACCAGTTTACGCACTTGTCAGCTCACGCAAGGACAACAGCTCTCGCGGAATCTTCTCTCCACTATCAGCTTCTGCCTAAGCTGTTCTATCCCATCAGTACAGCGCAGTGGTCCTAACATAACTACTCAGCTCTGAACGCTGCGAATCCAATACTTAATCCAGCTCAGACGCTGCTACTCCACTACTAACCGCTCAGAGCTGCTATCTGCCAGCTCGCACCGACATCACTGCCTAAACTCAACATCTCCCAGCCTGGAGGAACTCAGATCAGCTCGCAATCCTCTCCGTCAGCTCAGGATTCTCTATACAGCTATCATCACTCAAAACTTCTCGCCAAGCCCTACAGAAACAGTGTATACCTGGAACATCTCACGCCTGCTGCTCCCTGCTGCACGATACTCAAAAGTTGTCCACAGCTCACGGACACATTACGGTCCTTACCTGGTAGCTTGCGCCCAATCTGGTTCATATCCAACAGTTCGTGCTTCAATACATCGAACAGCTCATGAGACCACGCCAGCTTACCTCTGATATGCTACAGTATGCCTCCCATAATGGTTTACTTGTAAATTGTTCACCCCGAATAGCTCATGACAGGAATCCTTGGAACGTACAGCTATCCAGCTCAGGTGTTCCTCGCAGACCAGCTTCCTCTCAAGCAGCAAAGCTCCCAAAGCTGGTCGCTCCTGTGCCATTATCTACCAACAGCTTACTGCAGAAGGACCAGCTACATGCTCATTCGCTGTATAACAGCTTTAAGTTGCTCCAAATAATTATTCAAAGCACACCGGCTCGCAGTTTCTCCCTACACCGACCAGCTCACTCTCAACAAAGTGATCCAGCTCGGGGTCTAGCTCGAACCCAATCTGTTCGATGTTAGAACCCGATTAATTATCTTATTTATCGTTAATCATTCAGGTCTCACAATGGTCCTAACAAGGTCTTCGTAAGTGGATCAGCAATGTTGTCTGCAGAGGCGACTCTTTCGATTGTTATATGACCTCTAGCCACAATATCCCGGATTATGTGGTATTTCCTCAGTATGTGTTTGGATCTTTGGTGAGACCTAGGTTCCTTTTCTTGTGCAATGTCACCCATGTTGTCACATTATACCGGGACTGGACCAACTCCTTCAGGAATTACGCCCAAATTTTGGACGAAATTCCTCATCCAAACCGCCTCTTTTGCAGCAGTTTATGCTGCGATGTACTCAGCCTCAGTGGTTGAATCCATGATTGTGTCTTGCTTGGAACTCTTCCAAGAGTCAGCACCACAATTGAACATGAATACAAATCCATAGGTTGACTTCGAGTCATCCACATCGCATTAAAAGCTAGAATTAGTGTAGCCTTACAATTTCAGTTCACCACCCCCATAGACCATGAACATATTCTTAGTCCTTCGCAAGTACTTAAGAATATCTTTCACAGTCTTCCAATACACTTGGTCGGGGTTGGCTTGGTAGCGGCTCGTGACACTCAGAGCATATGCGATGTGAGAACTAGAAATTTGTTAATTTATTATTTTATTGGCTATTCAGATCTGGGCGAGGATTAGCTAATGGAAACTTTAACTATCGAGTTTTCAGATTTGAGTGAATTGGTTTTTTTGTTGGTGATTTTTGGATTTTCAGATTCGGTATAGGACAGGTCAGATTTGAGTAAGATCTCAGTTTCCAGATATGTTCCTCTCGTGTATGAGTAATTTGGCACAGCGGGAAGCGAAACGATGCCGCTTTGGATCACCCGGGTGTGTGCGGGTTGAGTATGAGTGATGCGGTGTTGTTTGGTATATATCAGATTTGGCGTTAGTCGATTATGACTGATATGATATCGTTTTGGGTGATAGTCAGATCTGGTGGTTGCGAGAGGGAATAGATTTGGTTAGCAAAGAGAAGTCAAGTGTTAGTCAACGGTATTGTGTGGACCGGTCCGGTTCATGAGTTGGTGTAGACCGGTGCGGTTTAATGATTTTAGATTTGGTCAAATCTTGATGAGCGAACGGGTCTTTGATGAGAGATCTGTTTCAGATCTGGAGACAGCGCGACGTCGTTTAGTGTTACTGAGTAGGAACCCCTATGCGACGCCGTCTTGAGTAGTAGCGCCTGTTTAGCATAGCGAAGTCAGATCTGAGATAGCGAAGCCAGATTTGAGTTAGCGCTGAGATCTGAATAGCGCTAAGATCTGATTATGTCAGTGATTGACTTTAATTGTGGCTTTGACTTGAGGATTTAAATATAAGTATCAATCAACACTTAGTCATTTTTTAGCCCGATATTTTCTTATCTTCCTACCAGAGAAACCCTCGATTAGTACTGTTCATTCGAACCCTATTTCTCTGATTTGCCGTTGATTTACACCGCCGTTTGGAGCAAGGCTGGTGGCTCTGAGCTCGTCTCTTCAAAATCTTTCGATTGATACCAGTTTGGAGCTTTAGATCGGTGCTTATAGAGGTTGTGAAGTTGTTGCAGAGTTCGACATTTTCGTGAATTGAGGCCGATAGTTCCTTCGTTCAGATTTGAGCTTTCGAGT
This sequence comes from Dorcoceras hygrometricum, assembly GCA_001598015.1. NCBI lineage: Eukaryota > Viridiplantae > Streptophyta > Magnoliopsida > Lamiales > Gesneriaceae > Dorcoceras > Dorcoceras hygrometricum. The sequence goes on from KQ986374.1 coordinate 123,346, forward strand.
AAGTGATTCCTCTCTTTCTAAGCTTTGTTAGAGCTGTTTGATCTTGCGTTGTGTAGTTGTGATTGGTCTGGGTTTCTTGACCGTATACAATAGGCTTATTGAGCTTAGATAAGGATTGATTGCTAGATACCTTGTATAGATTTGAGCTTTTAGGCAACTTTGTTAAGCTTTCCGTGAGATTTTAAGGCAGCAGACCTGAGCTGAATTTTGGTGCCCTGTAATTGTAAGATCTGTTGAGGTATTAGCTACTGAGAATCGAAAGGTACGAATTGAGCTTATTTAAACAGCTTTGGACATAAGCATGTGAATATTCCAGCATGATCTGAATGCTGTGTTGTGGAGGTTTATGTGAACAGATTTGGCTGATTGTTCTTTGTTGATTATCTGTTCTGTTTATGATATGATTTATGATTTATGTATGCGGTCGAATTTATACTCCTGGCATTCATGCATACATATTGAGCCTGATATTTGATTGATGACCTGATTCGAGCTAGCATTGTGATCGGCCGGTTGAGTTGTCGCGCCTGAAAGGTCCAATGCTATCATCGGGTGGTGGCCGGCTGAGTTGTCGTGCCTGAAGACCACTGAGCTGTGATGGTTGACGGACCTGAAGATCACGGACCGATGATTTCCACCGGCTGATTGGCTGTGCGTGGTGTAGTGGCTCACTTGAGATTTGCCAGCTGAGTTGTTGGCCTTGATGACCAATTTTCCTTGATAGCCTCATGCATATCATGATGTGAATATTGCATGTTTTATGTATTGCTGTTTTATGTGCTCTTCGTACTGAGTTTTGACCTCGTTCCTTTTCCCTGTTTTTGGGCAGTGGTGGTCTGTGTTGACCATTGCAGGTTCTTCAGGTAACCAGGCTGGGAAGAGTGGAGCTTCAGCTGGTCGATCCCCATTTTGATTTTAGTCCCAGTTATATGTATGATATATTGAGCCAGGGAATATCATGTGCCTTTATTTATGTTTGGGGTTCTGTAGTTGATTGACTACTTGTTAATTACCTGTTGTGTTGTTGAGTTTTGATTTAAACTCCTCATTTTGATTATGAACTTATTTTGAATGATAATATTGGATCAAGCCCAAATTCGAAAATTTTTAGCCCATATTTTGAATGCTTCCGTGTAATTAAGATTAAATGAGTATTTAATCTGTGATTAGCGCACTGGGCCTGACATGCAACATCCGATCTAGTCGAGATCATACCATGCATGATGCTAACTATTGTCGATGCATATGGCAGTGATTAGCGCACTGGGCCTGACATGCAACATCCGATCTAGTCGAGATCATACCATGCATGATGCTAACTATTGTCGATGCATATGGCACACGTGTCATACTCTCTATCTCCTCATCGGTGTTTGGTCACATAGACTTAGATAGAGTAACCCCGCGGCACATAGGTAGGTGTCCTCTCTTGGACTCTTCCATAGAGAACCTCTTAAGTATGGTATCTATGGAGGTCGCTTGGGTGAGTCCGAGCATCCTTTTCGATCTATCTCTATAGATCTGTATTCCCAGAATATAGGATGCTTCACCCATGTCTTTCACCGAGAATCTACTAGACAACCATACTTTTAGTTAACTGCAGCATTCCTACTTCATTCCCAATGAGTAGAATGTCATCAACATAAAGTACAAGAAATGTCATAGCATTCTTAACTACCTTCTTATACACACATGGCACCTCGGGATTCTTGATGAAACCAAATTCTTTAATTGTTTAATCAAACCTCAGGTTCCAACTACTTGATGCTTGCTTGAGACCGTATATCGATCTCTGAAGTTTGCATACTTTATGCTCACATCCTACGGATGTGAAACCCTCAGGCTGTGTCATATAGATTTCTTCCTTAATGTTTCTTCATATCCATTTTCCATATCTCATTGTCGTACCATGCGACTATGGCTAGCAGGATTCTAATCGACTTGAACATTTCAATTGGCGAAAAGGATTCATCATAGTCAACACCTTGCCTTTGAGTGTAACCTTTTGCGATCAGTCGCGCCTTGTAGGTCAATACCTTAAGCCCAAGTTTTCTCTTGTATATCCATTTGCACCCAATAAGAACTATTCCTTCGGAATGATTTTCAAGAGTCCAAACTTGGTTCGAATGCATTGAGTCAATCTTAGATTGCATTGCTTCAAGCCACAAATTAGAATCAGCATCGTAAATCACCTCCTTGAAGGTTCTTGGATCACATCCAACAGTTTGATCACTTTGATCCTCTTAAAGCAGGAAACCATATCTAACAGGAGCCCTAGGAACCCTTTCAGATCTCCTAGGTGTGTCCATATCATGGATTGGTTCTTGATGTGTGGGAGATTCACCCGGTACTTGAGTTGGTTCTCGAACTTCTTCGAGTTCTACTATCCTGCCTTTTCTATCAAGTAGAAATTACTTCTCCAAAAAGGTGGAATTCCTATAAACAAACACTTTTGCTTTACTGGGATAGTAGAAGCAGTATCCAATAGAATTATTTTAATGCCCAACGAAGTAGCATAAGATGGATCTTTTATCCAACTTATCTCCCACTATCTGCTTCACGTAAGCAGGACATCCCCAAATCCTCAAGTACGAGTACTTGGGTGGCTTGCCCACCCATATCTCATATGGAGTTTTATCCACTGCCTTGGTGTGGACATTGTTCAACAACATTAGCGTCGTTTCGAGCGCATAGCCCCAAAACGAGATAGGAAGTTCAATGAAGCTCATCATAGATCGAACCATGTCCATAAAGGTTCGATTACGACGCTCCGCTACACCGTTGAGTTGTGGTGTGGCCGGAGGTGTCCACTGTCAGAGAATCTCATTCTCCTTAAGATAGTCTTGAAAATCGGCACCCATTTATTCTCCACCTTGATTAGATTGAAGTGTTTTAATACTTTTTCCCAATTGATTTTCTACTTCAACATTGAAATCCTTGAACCTTTCAAAGGATCCACACTTGTGATTCATTAAGTACAAGTACCCATACCTAGAGTGATCATCGGTAAAGGTGATGAAGTAGGTGTGACCGGACTTAGTACCAATGCTAAGCGGCCCACACACATCAGTATGGATCAAATCCAATAGGTCTTGAGCACGTCAAGGCTTACCCTTAAAGGGCAATTTCATCATTTTTCCTTTGAGACAGGAATCAGAAGTTGGTAAGGAGTTAATATCAGACATATTAAACATGGAGTTCCTAAGCAACTTGTTCATCCTCTTTAAGGAAATATGACCTAGCCTAGCATGCCAAAGTTGTGCCGGGTTTAGACTATCGTATTTCCTTTTGATTGTTGTTGTATGTGTTTCCACATCGTGAGTTGCAACTACTCTCAATTTTAAGTTGTACAGATCGTTTTCGCGTTCCCCAATTCCAATTAAACATTCATTCTTGTAAATATTACAAATCGAATTAGAAAAATGACAAGAATATCCATCTCTATCAAGCATAGAAACGGAAATAATGTTCTTTATTAATTCAGGAACAAATAAAACATCTCTCAATAACAACTTAAACTTTGAATGAAGAAATAAATGTACATCTCCTATTGCTACGGCCGCAAACCTTGCTCCGTTTCCAAGCCTCAAGTGGGTCTCACCCTCCCTAAGACGCCGACTTCTTTTCATTACCTGCAAGTCATTTCAGATATGAGATCCACATCGGTATAAAGTACCCAATAATTCGAGTTAAGAGACATATTTATTTCAATGTAGAATATACCTTTTGAGTTCACAACTTCTCGAGGTAATCCGGAAAGTTCCTCCTCCAATACCCAATATTGTGGAAATGGTGGCAAATATCTTCAGACTTGTTCGGCTTCAAAGCCCTTACCTTGGGCTTCTTGGTGGGCTTCTCCTCCTTCGCAGGGGCAGAACGCTTCTTACCCTTGCGTTTGGGCCACTTCTTCGCAGATGAAGAAGAGCCCAAAATGAGGACGTGCGCGGTGGCGACAATGCGGCGCGTCGAATTTTTTATTTTTCTGAAAATTCGAGAATTTTAGGAAATTTTGCAGAAATCATGTATTGACAGATCCGAGCCTAAAGCTCTGATACCACTGTGGGGTGCAGCAGAAGTTTAAAATTTTAATAGCTCGGGAACGGTCAATACACGAAACATAAATCAAAACAAACATAGGATGTTCAGGAAATTACCTCTGGCGACTATGCTCCTGGCTCCGACTATTCCAAAAAAGAGAGATAGCACTTCAACGGTTGAATAGCTCCGGCCGTCCAATCTGATCCACGACCGGAATCTCAATTCCTTCACTGGTTTTCACTAGAAAACCAGCAAAAGTTATGCGGACGGAATCTCCACATCGAGACGGTCAAAATGAATTCCGACGAAGGCGGTGGCGGCGTCGTCAACAAAGGCGGTGGTGACGGCGTCGACGGAGGCGGTGGCGGTGCGACGGCAGCATGGTGGCGGGAGGAGGAGGCGAGAAGGAGATGGGAGGGGAGCTAAGGGGAGAGTTGTCAACACAACTTGGTACGAACAAATGAATCCCCCAAGGCCCCTATTTATCGATTTTTCAAGGGTTTAAACCAGTTAAATGGGCCCAGGTCAGGCCGAGGCCCAGCGAACATTGGTTTGAAGTCCATCGTTGTGGCTTCATCATAATCACGATTGACGGTCAGATCACACCGATCTTCACATTTTACAAAACTGAACATTATGATGTGAAAACTTTTTTTCAGACCACCTAATCTAAAATAGCAGTTAGGCCCCTATCAGCTTTATGAAAAGTCATACTTACCCAGCTAATTTTACGAAGTCACACTTCCATCCTTCCTCCTAATATACTCAACAATTGAGTATAATTTCCGTACGAGAATTGAGAAACCAGTACTCGTGTGACCCTAAATGGTTCAAGAATAGAGCTAGTCGTGGGCTCACAACTCTTTGTGACTCCGAAAACGTATTTTCGGACTTACCCATCGGATCATGATAAAGCGTCTAGAAATATCACCCCATAATCCCCTAGGTATCACTGATAGTTCCTGCAAGAACAAGTTGGTCGTGGTTAGCATACAGTACGATCCTTTCAACTCAAATATCCCGATTGAACCAATGACCATTGGTAAATCGAGAGTCGCTAGAGATTCGATAGTCATGCATACATCTTGGAGATCAATAGTGACATCACATGTGCTACTAGGTAAACCCATTTACCTAAAACACATCTAGTACTCTGGCCAGAGATTTGTCACACTATTATATCCTCAGACATGATAGGATATCCACGCACAAGGGCGAGCGATGAATCCTCGACAATGAAGCATCGACTCCTACATTTATCGGGACCTCACCCAATCCCGCCACCTGATGACCCCAACTGTGTCGGTAAACGAGTCAAAATGAGGCACCTATCATGTAGAGTCTCAATGAAGTTTTGAGTAGTGAGTACTAATCTGTACAACCAAGAACTTGGACTTAATCCATTCGACAAATGATAACCACTTGAAAAGTCCGAACAAGGGAGTTCAATAGATCACCAGGTCACTATCCATCTGCATGCTCAGAACATCACTATGTTCCCTACCAATGAAACATGATACTTTGCATCACGGATTCTAGTCTCAAGATCGGGTGGCCCTTATCCTCTTTCGGACGGTCCAATCGACTAGGAACTTGTTTATAACACGCAATGACTATTAGATGTGTTTCATGATAGCCATCAAATCCAATATCACATCTAACATACAGTATAATGCATTCAAGGTCTTTATCCAACAACTTGTAATCATAATAATGAAGATAAAGAATGCGAAGTTCATAAATAAAGATCGTTTACATAGAGTCAACAAGAACCCACACGCCACAAGTTGGCTAGTTGGGCACCTACTCTAACAAGGGTTCCTCTGAGTTGTTCTGTAAACTGATAACATAAATACTGACCTGAAACTGAACTCTTCACGCTCTGATCTGAAATCTCATATGCTCTGTTGGATCTGTTTTTACATATGAGAATATTAATTTTGATTAACACAAAACATGATATTATCTTACTAACGTCTTAAGATTGATGTGCAGTTGAAAGTATGGAGAAGACAAGGAGATATCCAAACTAGAACAGTGAGGGGATGCCTAAGCTGATCTAGTTGAAGATATCTATGCTGGAACAGTGAGGGAACGCCCGAGCTGGTACAATAGAGACGTTTCCAGATTGCAGGGAACACCAAGCTGGTTCACCAGCTTGGTGCAAGATCAGTTTAGTGATCAAGTGCAGAGAATATTTAGTGAAGTGCAGAACTATTCAAGTGCAGATCAAGTGCAGAATACAAGTGCGATTCAAGTTCAGAGTCGAGTACAAGCGCAGTGACAAGTGCAGATCAAATCACTAAGCGCAACTATAATCAGTTCGTCATAGGAATCTCAGTCCAATGAAAGACTGAATCAGAACTGATTATTATATCCCAAGAAAAGAAGATATAATCACTGGTGCTGGATTGCAGTTCTGCAAGAATAAGGTTTAAAGTACCCTCAAATAACTGGCTCAATCAACCAGTGAAAGATTGGTGTACTTGCTGATGGTTTGGAAGAGGTGTCTGAATGATCAAGATCAAGAAAGTACACATGATCAGAGAAGAGAAAACCTGATCAAGGATCTTGGTTAATCTGGTACATAGAGAAGAAGAGAGCTTTGACCAGTTAAGGATAAACCAGCTCAGTTGGGTTCATTGTGGAAAATGAAGAGGACAAATCTATGAGAAGCATGACAAGCTCGAGGTGAACCCCATAAAAGAAGATGAAATACGGAGGTAGGAGTTTGTGATCGTGAACTCCCGCAGATGGAGGAATATTCCTGTAGTGAAAGAAGAAACCAACTGGAAAATAAGCTCAGAGCCCCGCAATGGCGGGAAAGAGCTGAACAAGAGTAGTACAGTTGAAGGAGCGACCAGCTTAGTTAACGAACATACCAGCTCGAATCAAAGCATAGACAATTTGGCTAAGGTCAAACCAGCTCAGCGAGCATAACAGAAAAGTTATGAGTTCAAGAGCAGAAATGGACAAAACAACAAGTAAAGCGATTTGAACACAAGACTATACGAAGACTGCTTATCAGTGTTCAAATAGATTTGCTGTGTTGTCTTCTCAGAACAGTGCTCACATGCGAAAAAGACATAAATCCTACAGAAGCATTATAAGACAAAGGACGCAAAGTACAACTCTATCAAAAGACTTTTCAACGGCTACAACTTTGTGTCCAACGGACAAATCTGCACAACTGATTTATAAATCAAGAGCAGAAAGCATGTGAGAAAGTGGAGAGAGTGTGTGTGCAAGTGCAGAACGTAAACAGAAGAATGCACAACACAAAAAAATGCTAGTCACGAGTTTGCACACTCGGAGGCAGCTAGTGTGCAAACTGGTTCAGTGTCCAGGTGTGAGCTGGTGCACTGACCAAATGCTTCAAAGAATAATCCAGTCGATAGCACAACCTTGGGGAGATACTGAAGAACGAACTTAGAGAGCACCTTCCTAGTGTGTGAGGTTTTATATCCGTAAGATTTGAGCATACACTGTAAATCTCACACACGATTCACTCATACATTCGAGAGTTGAGCGAAACAAAAAATGAGTGAATCAACTAGTCACGAGTTTGCACACTCGGAGGCAGCTAGTGTGCAAACTGGTTCAGTGTCCAGGTGTGAGCTGGTGCACTGACCAAATGCTTCAAAGAATAATCCAGTCGATAGCACAACCTTGGGGAGATACTGAAGAACGAACTTAGAGAGCACCTTCCTAGTGTGTGAGGTTTTATATCCGTAAGATTTGAGCATACACTGTAAATCTCACACACGATTCACTCATACATTCGAGAGTTGAGCGAAACAAAAAATGAGTGAATCAAATCAAACACTCTCCTTGTAGTCTTTGGACAGAGAGGTTAAACAATTCTTGTAGCATTTCTCACTGAGGAGTAAAATAAGTGAAGTTAGACACACAGCTTGCGGGTTGGTGTGCATAGGTGGCTAGGAGTTCTTGCAGTTTGCGGGCTGTCGGATCGGGTTACAGCGGTGGCCGCTGTAATCAAAGTCTTCTAGTGGCTCCTTCCCGTTGAGGAAGAAGGGGAGATGTAGGAAATTCAGCTCCGAACTTCCATAAACAAATCGCAGCGTATTCTTTCTTTACAGCTTACTGCATTCATACATACGCATTTCATATTTTATAACTATGTTTAAAACAGTTTAAATAGCTTTCTATTTTCAGAGTTCAGGTTGGGTGTTTTCTACATGAGTTTATCTCATAACCCAATCTGTATCTTGGTGCACAAACAGTTCAAGAACAGTAAGCTATTGCAGCTCAATATTTGACTAACCAGATCACACTGCTTTTCACCGTGCTGGTTTAGTGTTGTGCTGGAACCAATTATTGACACGATCGGATTTCCAAATTAAGTGCCGTCTGTTTTTCGAACGAAATTTTAAAATGCACGTAATCTGTCTGCTTAGCCTTTTAGAACAAGGTTTGGGTGCTGGAGTAGTGAGAGAACTCACGTGAGTTGTGTGAGAACTCATGAGACACCCCCTTTTTCGATCCTAAAAATTGGTACCAGAGCAGGTTATTCTTGAAAGTGCCTTTTAAATTGAAAAGTTTAATTGTTTTAAAATGATTTCTGCTCTGATATTCTTTTTGTGGAATTTCTTCTGTGCTACAAAATTGTTTTAAACCTCATTTTATACTGATAGGTGGAGTAATATTCATTGAATTACAGAGCAGTTTCTTGAAAGGAAAATGAAGCAATATCTATTCTGACAAGCTGACAGATTACGCGAGATCAGTGGACGCCAAGATCTCTATGTTTGGTGAGGCTAAAAATTAGGGAAAAATGGAAGAGATTCTGTAAATTGAATAATCTATTACTCCTCTGATCTGAGTAGATGAGAATTTTTCAGTAGCACAAAACCTGTTTTCAAAAATCTCATTTCATGCACTTGTTTTCACAAACTGTCGTCTCCAATAAAATGTTTCTTTTCGAAAATAAAATTACCACATGCTCTGTTGAGGGGGAGTTATGTTTTTAAATATTAAGGGGGAGAAATATTTTCAACCATAAACATACGTGCATATGTTTATTCAGGTTTTGTGTAAATCAAAGAGAGGGAGAATGTTGGATCTATTTTTATAGATCAGAATCTTAATTTTGATTAACACAAAACCTGCTATTATCTTACTAACGGCTTAAAATTGATGTGCAGTTGATAGTCTGGAGAAGACAATGAGATATCCAAACTGGAATAGTGAGGGGACGCCTAAGCTGATCTAGTTGAAGATATCTACGTTGGAACAATGAGGGGACGTCCGAGCTGGTGCAACAGAGAAGTTTCCAGATTGCAGGGAACACCAAGCTGGTTCACCAGCTTGGTGCAAGAGCATTTCACTGATCAAGTGCAGAGAAGATTTGTGAAGTACAGAACTATTCAAGTGCAGATCAAGTGCAGAATACAAGTGCGGTGTTCAAGTGCAGAGCCGAGTACAAGAGCAGTGATCCAGTGCAGATCATATCACTAACCACAACTATAATCAGTTCATCATAGGAATCTCAGTCCAATGAAACACCGAATCATAACTGATTATTATATCCCAAGAAGAAGGGATATAATCAATTGGTGCTGGATTGCAGTTCTGCAAGGATAAGATTTAAAGTACCCTCAAATAACTGGCTCAATCAACCAGTGAAAGATTGGTGTACTTGCTGATGGTTTGGAAGAGGTGTCTGAATGGATCAAGATCAAGAAAGTACACATGATCAGATAAGAGAAAACCTGATCAAGGATCTTGGTTAAGCTGGTGTATAGAGAAGAAGAGAGCATTGTGTTAGAGTAGATGCCCAACTAGCCAACTTGTGACGTGTGGGTTTTATAGACTCTTGTACAAACAGTCTTTATATATGATATTCGCATTTACTTATATGGCGTTCTTTACTTTCATTATGTGTGTAATGATTTACAATTGCGTTGAGTAAAGACCTAGAATGCACTTAAGTGTATGTTAGATGTGATAGTGGGTATGACGGCTATCATGAAATCATCTAATAGTCGCTGTGTATTCTGAGATTGCAGTTCTGCAAGGATAAGATTTAAAGTACCCTCAAATAACTGGCTCAATCAACCAGTGAAAGATTGGTGTACTTGCTGATGGTTTGGAAGAGGTGTCTGAATGGATCAAGATCAAGAAAGTACACATGATCAGATAAGAGAAAACCTGATCAAGGATCTTGGTTAAGCTGGTGTATAGAGAAGAAGAGAGCATTGTGTTAGAGTAGATGCCCAACTAGCCAACTTGTGACGTGTGGGTTTTATAGACTCTTGTACAAACAGTCTTTATATATGATATTCGCATTTACTTATATGGCGTTCTTTACTTTCATTATGTGTGTAATGATTTACAATTGCGTTGAGTAAAGACCTAGAATGCACTTAAGTGTATGTTAGATGTGATAGTGGGTATGACGGCTATCATGAAATACATCTAATAGTCGCTGTGTATTCTGAACATGTTCCTAGTCGATTGGGCCGTCAAAATGAGGATAAGGCCGCCCGAGTTCGAGACTAGTATCTGCGATGCGAAGTACCCTGTTTCATTGGTAGGGAACATTGTGATGTTCTGAGCATGCAGATAGATAGTGACCTGGTGATCTATCGAACTACCCTCCTTCGGACTTTCCAAGTGGTTACCATTTATCGAGTGGATAAGTCCGAGGTCTTGGTTGTACTGATTAGTCCTCACGACTCGAAACATCATTGAGACTCTACATGATAGGCGTCTCACTTTGACCCGTTTGCCGACTCACTTGGGGTCATAAGGCGTCGGGATTGGGTGAGACCCCGATGCATGTAGGAGTCGATGCATCGTTGTCGAGGATTCACCGCTCGCAGACATGCGTGGATATCCTATGCTATCTGAGGGGATAATAGTGTATAAATCTCTGACCAGAGTACTAGAAGTGTTTTAGGTAAATGTGTTTACCTGGTTACACTCGCGATGTCACTATTCGATCTCCAAGATGTATGCATAGCTATCGGATCTATAGCGACTCTCGATTTACCAATGGTCGTTGATCTGATCGGGATATATGGATTGAAAGGACCGTACCGTATGCTAACCACGACCAACTGGTTCTTGCAGGCACTATCAGTGATACCAGGGGATCATGGGGCGATGTTTCTAGACGCTTTACCATGATCCGTTGGGCAGGTCCGGAATTGTGATTCCGGAGCCACAATGGTTGTGGGCCCACGGCTAGCTGTATCCCTGAACCATTGAGGGTCACACAAGTACTAGATTCGAGATTCCCGCACGAATACTCAGCTCAATGTGTTGAGCACGAGAAGAGGATTTCAGGAAGCGCGACTTCCTAAAAGTCAACAGGGGTCAAACCGGGGTTTCCCGCTGTTGAGGGGCAAAACGGTCATTTTGCACTGGGGTTCTGAAAAATGGTTTTTCAGATCATTGTATTCAGTTTCGGAAACTGAGTCGATCGGTCCGATCTGATCGGTGATCGGAGTTACGGTGAAGTCTCGGTGATGGAGATGAAACGAATGTTCATCCGTTGGACCCGGGCCCGTTGGGCCGGATCCAAATCCATCACCTATTCTATTTAATATAGAATTATGACTTAACCTACACACCCCGTCTTCGCCGGAAATTCGTTTCCGGCCAATTCGACGAGGAGAATCCGTTTGTGCTGATCTCGTCAGTCCTTATAGTGCAGGCTGACGAAGGAGTCTCGTTTCTGGTCGTGGACCGGATTGGCGAATTCTACCGCAATCTACCGTGAAGAGCCGACGTTATTGTAACTACGGTTGGAGCCAGGCACAAGTGCCAGCAAGGTAGTGGTTTTGAACCCCCTATGTATGTCGATAATTGTTATTGATTTCTTCGTATTGATCGTCTCCCGGCTGTATTTCTTTGTTCTTCCGCTGCCTCGCCGGGGGGCGGATCCGGATCACCAACACATTGACCAGCACAGGATAAACCAGCTCAGATGGGTTCATTGTGGAAGATGAAGAGGAAAAATCTGTGAGAAGCTTGACGAGCCCGAGGTGAACCTCGTAGAAGAAGAAATACGGAGGCAAGAGTCTATGATCGTGAACTCTCGTAGATGGAGGAAGATTCTTGTAGTGAAAGAAGAAACCAGCTAGAAAATAAGCTCAGATCCCCACAATGATCAAGAGCAGGAAAGAGCTGAACAAGAGCTGTAACGCCTAGAATTTTCTGACTACGTAGAAATGAGTGCATGACTAGGGGAAAAATAATTTTAGATGATTACATGCCATTTTATGTGATTTGTTTATGAATTTATGTTGCATGGTATGCATGTCTTGTTTTTTCGGCCTGTTTGAGTTACGTACGCGTGGACGAGACTAGGGACGACCAGATTGAAAATAATTTGAGATTTTTAAGTTCTTAGATTTTTTTTATGAATAAATTTATTATTTTAAGCAGCAATTTCTGAAAATTGGGGTTTTTATAATTATTTATGAGGGGAAACCCGTTTTTGCCTATACGGGCTGTTTTAATGGATTTTAAGGTGTTTTAAATAATGAGGGACCTTGATTTTGAAAATTTGATATTTCTAAATCCAAGTTATGAATTTTGATTAGTCTTTTAATTAATGGAGGGACAAACCTGTCAAAATCAGTTTCTTTCTTAAATAAATCTTTAGGGTCAAACTTGTCACCCCATTATTTCCAAAACACAAAAGAAATTCACAAAACCTAGCCTCCACCACCCTTAGTAGCCGTCCCCCATCCCATCAAGAACATCCCCTTCGAAAATTGGTAAAGTTTGGTGATCCAAAGGCGGTCGTGCACCGATCTCGTGTCTACAACGTCGGTAACTCGCAGATCTACCTTTTCCCCAAATCAGGAATGTAATATCTTTTTGTTTTCTCACCATTTAAGCCATATTATGATGTTTAACAAAAATATGCATGGTTCGGAGTGTTCTATTCAGATTTATACACCCTTGATCTAGCCTCATGCATAACACAAGACGTCTATCATGTTTTTGGCTTAATCTTGTGTTGCTCGGTTTGTGGAAGGTTCATGGAGTCACGGCTCATGTCTAGGTGTTGTGTATGTTTCCTGGGGTGAGGAAGAGGCGGTTCGAATGACCTGGTTGAGCCAGGTTTCACGTGGGAGTCGAGGGTGGCGCATCGCGTGGCCGTGATGGTGCACTCCCTTCTCACGCGTCGTTCTCGCTCGTGCATCCACGGTTTGGACCAGGGCTAGGCAGGTTAGGACCGGCTAGACCTGGGGGTGGTCCAGCCGACGGGGCTTCGACCAGGGTGGCCGGAGCAGGGAGTTCGGGCGGCGTGTTGTAGGCGCTGTCGCATGGGGCAGCACATGCATGGGGGGTAGGGTTTGGGGATCGGTTCGGTTCGAGTGGACCGGTTCTACTGGTTTGGTTGAACCGGGTCGGTTCATAGAGTCTCGAGTCAAAATGTTTTAAATTTGACCCGAGTTATTTTAATCATAGGCCGGTTACTTTATTTTAAGTCAAAGGTCTAATTTTAAAAAAAATGGTCAAGTTTTTTAATTTGAGTCAAACTTTTAATTTAATTGAGTTTGATGTTTATTTTAAGTTTTAAGTCAAAATTGAAGTATTTGGAATTTTAATTGAGTCAAAATTGATTATTGGATTTTAATTTAGTCAAATTTGATATTTTGGTCAAAATTGGTCCTTAGGTCAAAATTGTTTAAGTTATCCTTTTTAAAAGTCAAAATTGATTAAAATTGATTTTTAAGTCAAATTCATTTTAAGTCTAAATTTATTTTAGTCAAAATTGATTTTTGAAATTAGTCAAAATTAGTCCTTTTATTTTAAAAGTCAAAATTGAGTTGGTAATTAGTCAAAATTGAATGATGTTAGGAATTTTAAAGAGGAACTCCTAAGTCAATGGTTATGATAAGTCTAGAGGTAGTGGGCTAGGCTCCTGAACCAGTCCTTGACCGAAGTAGAAAATGTAGAAGCCCGTGAATGTATATTAATCATATATGTAGTATGCTATGTACGTAAATGTTTTAAAGGAAATGAGCTAGACTGCCGGCTTAAAAGAAAAAGATACCTTTCTTAGTGGAAGATCGGAAAAGACTTCTTTTCATCACGAGACTGATCGGATCTGCCGTAGACACCCGTCATTATCTGTTCTTCTACCGTGAGAGGGGCCAGGAAAAAAAAGATATCCTATATACATACGTTATTTTCCGGCTCTCCGGAAGCAGAGTATACGGGGACGGCAGATGGATTTGGCGGTGGACTCTTTCATGTTGGAAGGGGAGAAGGGGCCTAAGCACGGCAGAGAGCCGCTTCCTTATTGTTTGATAGGGGGGCTTCTATTCACCAACGCAGCCAGCAAGCTGTAGGCTTTCTTGTCTCAAGAAGTAGTTCCGAATCATTGATGGGACATGGTTTTCATAGGTCATATACATTAGGGATTTGGGGCATACATTTCCTCCCTTTCGCTTTCTGCCCTAGGTTGTGAACTCCGCTTCAGAGACTCCTTGAATCTACTCCCAGGCAAACCCGCGGGAACAATTATCATTGCCTTACTTTACTCAGAATCCATAAAAATTATCCAACAAGCTCTGCTTGTATGCCTAATTTATGCAGAGTGGGTGCTCTATTCAGCAATACAGGAAGAATCAACAGAATAGCTAATAGCATAAAAAATTGAGTATGAACTTAAGTTCCATATGCTCATCCCTATGTATAGTGCTGCTTTGCCTACTGTCTTTCACAAACATGTAGCAGCTCCAGTGCTGAACGCAACTAGAGCGTGTTTTCTGTTATACAGAGCAATAGATCGGGTTGGATCCACGTTGAATGACCCCTAAGATCATAGAAGCAATGCTGCAGAAAAAGAAGATTTGTTGCAATGTAGCTCCATAAGAACTATAAATAGAAACACGTGAAATATTAGCAGAAATCGATATTTTAGGCGCTCCAATTAAAAGTACAGCTAGAGCGGACCTTTACCAGGTTTGGAGCCAGCGTCGAATGACATAGGATCCTGCCTCTTTCTTCGTATTAGTATAAAATAGGTGCTTAACGTCCTTTCTTTACCCTTTCTCTAATAATAAAATAAGGTAGGTAAGCTTCCAACGAAATGCATGCATCATGAATGTTTTATGGAACTATAAAGGCATGTTATTTTAAAAGACAAAACCCGATGAGTTGAATGATTTGTGGCAATTTATGATGAGGGGATGTGGGATACCGGGCTCGTTGAACTTCTCTTTCCATGTATTACGAGCTTATGGATCCATGTGTTCACGACATGGTGAAATGGCAGCATAGAGGTGTGACGTTATAGGGATCCCGAGGTAAGGTCGGGTGAATCACACCGCCGCGTACGTTGGTTTATAGATTGATCAATCGACTATGGTCCACATTTCAGGATATGACTCATACGTTTTTCATGCTGTGCTATGTCATGCCTTATGTATGCTATATGTTATGTATGATATGAAATGTACGAAGCAATGTTTTAAGATCATGCATGCATTCATGCTTTAACGTTATTTTATTACAAGTATGTGCTTGCATGCGATATTAGTATGTACTTTGTTATGTTACAAGATAGAGCATGCTGAGCCTCTAGGCTCACTAGGTTTAAATGGTTCAGGTGATGACCCTGCTGAGTATATCCCGACTGGCGGTGAGGACCTCCGAGCGCCTGCTACAGCAGTAACTCATGACCGCACTTACGTTTCACTTTTATTATGATACGTTTTTCAGATGTTTGGCTTTAAACATGTTCATTTTTAGTGCTTTTACTCACTGATTTTAAGAAGCATGGATAGTTTTATGCTTTAAAAATAATATTTATTTCTATTTCAAGCCTTGTTGAGAAAATGGGTTTAGAAAATGTTTAGTAAAAAAATTCTAGAGTCTGGTAGAGAAAATGGTTTAGAAAATGTTTAAAAGGGAACGGGCCATACTTTCAGTTTATGTATTCCGCAAATGTTTTAAAAAAAATTTCTAGAGTCTGGTTCGTTTCAGTTGGTATCATAGCGGTGGTTCTGGTGGGGTACTAGCCTGCTGCGTGGAGCTCGGAAGTCGCACTACAAATCTGTGAGTATTGTTTTATTATTTATGTTTATGTTTGCATGCTGCACGTTTTAGTTCTTCATGAGTTTTGGCCTTAGAATTTTAAATTAGACGCTTAGTCATGCACTTAGATTTACGTGATAAGGTTTTGGTGTATTAGAATGCCTCCCAGACATGATAGGACCCATCAGGATGATGCTACGCCTCCTCCTCCTCCACCACCACCTCAGTTGACTCCATACGAGAGAGCTAGTGTGGATATGCTAGCCGGGATTACTAGGCTACTGAAGCGTCAGTCGAAGTGATCCGAGAAGTCGCATGAGGAGGATGTTGCTGAGAGGTTCCGCAAGCAGGGACCTAAGGAGTTTGCTGGTACCATCGATCCACTTGTTGCTGAAGAGTGAATCCGATCTATGGAGACCATCTATGATTATATGGGTCTCTCAGACGCTGACAAGGTCCGTTGTGCTATTTTTATGCTCAAGGGAGATGCCGCTCTGTGGTGGAAGGGTGCAGTGGTTGATCTATTTCTGGAGAGCCTGACATGGGAGGAATTCAAGAAGGTACTCTTTTAGAAGTATTTTACTGTTGATGCTCGGAGCCAGATTATTCGGGAGTTCATGAGTCTCCGCCAGCGAGACAAATCTGGTACTGAGTATGTGAGGCAGTTTGAGCGAGGGTGTACCTTTGTGCCCTCGATTGCTACGATGGAGAGTGAGAATCTGCAACAGTTCACTGATGGACTGCGACCCGACATCCACCACGATGTCAATATGGCGAACGTGGCGGCTTATATGGCGGCAGTGAACAGGGTTACCGGTCAGAGAGAGGTCGGAAGGACATGAGGGACGACTTCCAGAGGAAGCGCCAGATGCAGCAGCCTATTAGGGGTCAGTCTTCGCAGCAGCCAGCGAAGAGACCTTTTCAGGGGCCTTGTAAGGGCCCAACTCCTCAGGGACAGCAGCAGCAGAGACCTCAGGGCCAGCAGAGGCCGCAGGGTCAGCAGAGACCTCAGCAGCAGGGGACTACTGCCCCTAGACCTGGAGGGACACCGACATGTCCGACGTGCCATAAGAGTCATTCAGGGCAGTGCATGGTGGGCTCAGGCAGATGTTATCATTGGAAGGGGCCCGGGCATATCTCTATTAATTGCCCTAGGAGGATACAGTCCACTGGGCATGTTTTTGTGATGCAGGCTAAGTCTGCAGATCCGGACACGACGTTGCTCACAGGTATTCCGTTTTTAATTTCCGTACTTGTTATGTTTCTATCTGGGTGTTTTAGAATTGCATGCTAGATAGAGCTCTGCTAGGAAATTCGTTGCCTTAGTTGCTAAGCAATATAAGTGAGAACTGTAGGACTTCTAGGACTTGCCTTGAGGACTTTGACGGATAGGAATAGCGAACTTAGAAATGTCTTAGGCGTCTAAACTGCTTTTGGGGATTTAGTATGACCGTAAACGCATGTTGGATCTGTTTTGACAGATCCTAATTATGTTTTGAATTACACAAAACCTATTCTTGTGATTCTAACAATTCTACTTAAGTGCACAGGATTTAGGAACGAAGATGAATATCAGCAGGAAGAAGCTTATTGCGCAAAGAAGAAAAGCTGATAAATGTGTCCAGCAGTTGGTTCGCAACATTATTGATTCAGCAGTTGGTTTGATGTTCATGGAATCAGCAGTTGAATTAGCTATGGAGACGTCCAGAGTTGATTCAGTTGTTCGTAATCAGGCAAGGGCCAAGATGAATCAGCTGGAGCTTGATAATCCAGCTGGAACGATAACAACCAGCTGAAGAGCTAAAGTGCGAAGCGAACCAGCTGGATCATGTATTGAGAAGCTTGCTGGAGTATTAGATCGAAGAAGAAGATGCGCTAGTTACTGTTGACGAATATGTTAGCAGTAGCGATTATAAGTACTGTTGATGAATCTATCAACAGTCGCTATTCAAGAAGCAAGAAGCTACGAAGAATCGCAAGCTGGAGCTGGATTGTTGAAGAAGATCAGCTAGAACGTAATTGGTAGATGACATCAGCAGTGACGTCATCATTCAGCAGGAGCTACAGTGATCAGCAGATGAAGATTCAGCAGATGAGAAGAGATGCGCTAGATATGATATGAGCTGTGATGACATCAGCCTTGATGTCATCACAATCAGCAGTTGGCTATCAGCAGATGAAGCGAAGCGCAAAAGACGATGCGACGTCGTGTTGAGATTCAGCAGATGAAGAGAGACGTAAAAGAGAAGCGACGTCGTAGAGGAGGAAGTTCAGCAGGGAGCTACTGTTCATCAGCAGATGCTTATTGGAGATGGCGATAGCAAAACGATGTCGTTTACATAAGTTGATACGACAGCGTTTTTCTCTTGCGTTAAAGATTCAGCAGGAAGACTTTGCGTTGTTAATTCAGCAGACGAAGCTACAGTGGACTCAGTCGCAACGCAAAGATATCCAGACACAAGAAGATTCAGGCGAAGCATTTGATGAACCAGACGCAAGCAACAGCAGCATCCAGTCGATAGCTTATTTGAATCAGCTGTTGCTAATCAACCAGTCGCAAGCTTTGTCGACATGGATTCCCAGACGCAAAGAATTGAAGAAGGAGCAAAGCGCAGCAGTCGTGGTGATAAATCAGCAGCGAAGCATTTGACGAATTATCAAAGTGAATGTCAACTGCTGAGCTAATTTCAAATGTCGAAAGCGACAGAAGCCTGCAAAAGAAAAGGACACAAGTACTGCTCCATTGTCGGTACTTTACAGAGGAGCGTTGCACCAAAATAGAAAGAAGACAAGATAGCCATCTAAAGCACTGAACAGTTTTGGAAGCGTTCCAACGGGAAGAATTTCAGCAGAGGCTATATATTAGAGGCAACGCAAATTGAAGAGTAGTCTGTCGTTCGTCTAGTTGAGAGACGACGTTGGTGCATCTACATACTGTGGGAAAAATACATTGAATATACAGTGCACCAACAGAGGGAAAAGAAAATAAGATGAAGCAATCGACAATCATTCTAGAGAGGAGCTTATTGTGTCGATTGTTAAGTCTAGATTATCTTGTTAGAGCAATTCCCTCGTGTGTGAGAAAAACAGAGAGTTGAGCGTTCATTGTATCAATCTCACACACCCGGATTCATTCACATCTGTTTGTGAATGAATCTCAAAATATGTTCACAGTTCCCGTCCAAGCATGAAGACGTTAAACTCTTGTGTATGTAGTCAGTCACACAGCTGCGGCTGTTGTGCAATTGTGGAGTCTAGGAGTTCTCACAGCTGCTGGTTGTGGGATTGGGTCTGTACACGCAGTTGTAAGATCAAATCTTCTAGTGGAGCCTTCCAAGGTGGAAGAAGGGGAGATGTAGGACATTTGAAGTCCGAACTTCCATAAACAAATATGCTTTGTATCGTGTTCGGTTATTCATTCAGCAAGCAATTATTTTAGCACGCATACACGCATAAGCAAAATCAGCACGCACTCATTTGAGCATACGCATTACATTTCAGCTGTTACTTAGCATCGCATTTCAGCAGCACACTAGCACTTGCATAGTCTCGAACAGATTTATGTTGTACATAAATCTGTTTGAGTTGTTTTAAAATATAGGATTCAGTTCTGGTATTTTCCGCATGATTTTTAAATCATACCAGATCTGTCTTCGGTGCTCTATTATTTTAGATGTTCAAGAACAACGAGCTATTGCAGCTCAAGTATTAGCAGTGCGCAAAATTTTTAATGGTTGTCAAAACAGCGCCTGCTATCTTTTTGATCCTATTTTCGGACCATCAACGCATAAGTGTGACGTTTCGGTTTCAGACAAGATTTGTGTTCTTGGTGTCACTACACTCGCTTTGCTAGACTCAGGGGCGACCCACTCATTTATTTCGAGTGCGTTCACACAGAGGATGGGTATTGTTCCGGAGAGCATGGGTGTAGCTCTCGTCGTGATGGTTCCGTCAGGAGAGGAGTTGACGATGATCAGCATCATGCGGGGTTTGACGATGACGTTTCAGGATCACGCGGTCAGAGCAGATTTGGTCGTGTTGCCGATGTCAAGATTCGACCTCATCCTAGGCATGGATTGGTTGTCGGAGTTTGGAGCAATGATTGACTTTCAGCGGAGGACAGTGACTATCAGGCCGCCAGGGCAGGAGGCCTTCTTATTCGGGGCAGTTAGGAGGCTGCGAAAGCCCAGATTTATATCTTTCCTTCAGGCCAGGAAGCTAGTTGATCACGGATGTCATACATTCTTGGCCAGTGTTACCGTTTCTGGAGGTTCAGCAGGCCCTTCACTATCTGATGTGGAGGTAGTCAGGGAGTTTGCAGATGTCTTCCCTGATGATGTAGTGGGAGTTCCGCCGGAGCGAGAGGTGGAGTTTTCTATTGAGCTGATGCCAGGTACAGTGCCTATCTCTAAGGCACCTTATCGATTAGCTCCTACCAGATGAAGGAGCTTAAGGAGCAGATTCAGGAGTTTCTCGATAAGGGGTTCATTCGCCCTAGCTTTTCTCCATGGGGCACGCCAATGTTGTTTGTGAAGAGAGGATGGCAGCATGAGATTGTGCATCCACTTTGCAGATGTCTTCCCTGATGATGTAGTGGGAGTTCCGCCGGAGCGAGAGGTGGAGTTTTCTATTGAGCTGATGCCAGGTACAGTGCCTATCTCTAAGGCACCTTATCGATTAGCTCCTACCAAGATGAAGGAGCTTAAGGAGCAGATTCAGGAGTTTCTCGATAAGGGGTTCATTCGCCCTAGCTTTTCTCCATGGGGCACGCCAATGTTGTTTGTGAAGAAGAAGGATGGCAGCATGAGATTGTGCATCCACTACCGGGAGCTGAACAGAGTTACATTGAAAAATAAATACCCACTCCCGAGGATAGAGGATTTATTTGATTAGTTGCAGGGAGCTTCGGTGTTCTCGAAGATTGATTTGAGATCTGGCTATCATCAGCTGAGAGTTAGAGAGGCGGATGTGTTCAAGACTGATTTTCGGACACGCTACGGCCACTAAGAGTTCTTGGTGATGCCGTTTGGCCTGACGAATGCCCCAGCGATTTTCATGAATCTGATGAACAGGGTATTTAGACAGTACTTAGACCAGTTCATCATAGTTCATCGACGATATTCTGGTCTATTCGAGGAGCTTGGAGGAGCATAGACAGCACTTGTAGACAGCACTTGTAGACAGCCTTGCAGACTTTGAGGGAGCATCGATTATATGCCAAGTTCAGCAAGTGCGAGTTTTGGCTTGAGCAGGTAGCTTTCTTGGGGCATATCGTTTCTAGAGATGGGATTTCAGTCGATCCATCGAAGGTAGAGGCAGTGCAGAACTAGGGGATTCCAAGGAATGCAGCGGAGATCCAAAATTTCTTGGGCTTGGCAGGTTACTATCGCAAATTTATCAAGGGCTTCTCTTCGATTTCAGTGCCTTTGACAGCCCTGACCAAGAAGAATGCGAAGTATGTGTGGAGCACCGACTGTCAGAGGAGCTTTGATCAGCTGAAGGAGGCCCTTACTTAGGTTATTGCATATGCGTCGAGGCAGCTGAAGATTTACGAGCAGAACTATCCGACGCATGATTTGGATCTTGCAGCAGTGGGGTTTGCGCTGAAGATTTGGAGACACTATTTGTATGGCGAGAAGTGTCAGATATTCACCGACCACAAGAGTCTCAAGTACTTCTTCACCCAGAAGGAGCTGAACATGAGGCGGCGCTGATGGTTAGAGTTGGTGAAGGACTATGACTGTAACATTAGCTACCATCCGGGTAAAGCTAATGTAGTGGCAGACGCTTTGAGCCGCAAGACTGCAGTAGTGGCATGTTTGTCAGTTGAGAGGCCACTACAGGCTGAGTTTCAGAGATTCGGTTAGGAGTTTTATTCAGAAGGCTGCGCACCGAGTTTGGAAGCGCTCACTATTCATCTGACTCTTAGAGAACGGATTAGAGACGGGAAGGCCTCCGATGAGCAGTTAAAGTAGTGGAGACACTGTGATGAGGACTGAGGACGAGGTCTGTACACATTTGAGGACGGGATAGTCCATTTCAGAGGCTGTATGTGGGTGCCGAGTACTGGACAGTTGAGAGTCGAGATCTTATCTGAGGCTCACGCATCGACGTGCTCCATCCACCCAAGGAGCGCGAATATGTACAGAGATTTGCAGACATTGTACTGGTGGTTGGGGATGAAGAAGGACATTGGGAGATTCGTGTCTGAGTGCTTGACTTGTCAGCAGGTCAAGGCAGAGCATCAGTGACCGACAGGGTTGTTTCAGCCACTCCCCATTCCCGAGTGGAAGTGGGAGCATATTACGATGGACTTCGTGGTTGGATTTCCCAGGAGTCCCAGAGGGTACACGGCTATATGGGTGATTGTGGACAGACTCACCAAGTCAGCGCATTTCTTACCGGTGAAGACTACTTTCACCCTGACGCAGTACGTAGAGCTTTACATCAGAGAGGTTGTCAGACTGCATGGCATACCAATCTCGATAGTGTCGGACAGGGACACCTGATTTACGTCTACGTTCTGGAGGAGTTTACATGCCACCTTGGGGACTAGTTCTCATTTAGTACAGCTATTCGTCCGTAGACGGATGGCCAGTCAGAGAGGGTCATCCAGATTCTGGAGGATTTGCTAAGAGCTTGCGTCAGATTTCCATGGTACGTGGGACTCGATATTGCCCCTGGTAGAGTTCACGTACAACAACAGCTTTCAAGCATCGATTGGGATGGCTCCGTATGAGGAGCTGTACGGGAGGATATGCAGATCTCCCGTGCACTGGGACGAGGTTGGAGAGAGAGTGCTGACTGGGTCGGCCCCGTGTGGCATGTACACTAGAAGTGCAGAAAACTGTCTCGCATACTCAGCCACTCACATGTTACCTTGCTTCAGGTTGTCAAACTCGCGCTCTCGGCTGCTGTAGTAGGACTCCGGGGTATACTCCTGTCGGAACGCCTCACAGAAGCCCTCCCAAGTAATCACTGCCCACTATCACGAAGGATACGAGAAGTACCCCTCCACCAGCGCTGCGCGTTATCTCGCAACTGCAGCACTGCCAATTTCAGTCTCTTTTTAGGAGTGTACTCCAAAGTATCAAAAAGCTCCTCAATCTGAACTAACCAAGCCTCAGCCGAAGCACCGCCCTCAGTAGCAGCAAAAGTCGGAGGGTTCGTCAGCTGAAACCTAGCTAGGACCAACTCCATCTCGCCGATCTGTCTAGTAACGTTCTCAACCTGATGAACATCATCATCACTACCTGCCCTAAACTCCTCCTCGTGACTTCTAGTCGTCCTACCTATTCTCGGCGGCATCTAAACAAGTCTAGAGGTAAGATCTCACAGCAGATATATCACATAGACAGATAATAGATCACATAAGTCACAGAGTCAATCAAAAATCAAATCAAAACTCTGTGCCTAGACTCGAGTGTGATCAAAGAAATCGAGCTTATCCCAGTTTAAGCTCTGATACAAAAAATGTCAGGCCCCGTGCTAATAAACAGAACATAATAGCACAATTAAGCACATAATCACGGAAGCGTAAAATCGGGCTTAAAAATTTCGAAATACAATTGGGCCTGAATTTAAAACATCATTCAAAATATTCATAATCCAAATAAGAGTTAGCTCAAACTCCAACAATTCAGGTAACAACAATATTCAATTCAAAATACAGATCCCCAAATACAATAAAACACGGGGCATCCCCCGGTTCAATACATATCATAAATAGACTGGGACTCAAGGAAACGGAGATCGACCAGTTGGCCCTCCACTCGATCCAGCCTGGTTACCTGAAGACCCTGCAAATGGGTAACACAGACCCAAACAACACAAAGCAGGAAAAGAAATACGAGGTCAAGCCTCAGTACGAAGAGCTCCAAAATAAACAACAACTCATAAACATGCAGTATCTAAAGTCACGAGATGCATGAGGCTATCAAGGAAAATCAGATATCAAGACCAGTAAGTCAACTGGCAAATCAAAATCAGTCGAGCCTCTAAAACCACACAGTAAGTCAACCGGTGGAATCATCGGTCCGTGATATTCCGGGCCCGTCAGCCCATCACAGCTCGGTAGTAGATACTCGAATCTGGTAGTCACCACTCCGATTATAGCATTGGACTATTCTGACACAACACATCTGTTGGCCAGTCACAACGTGGCTCTAATCTCGGGTCATCAATCGATCAATCTGGCTCAAGATGTATGCATCCCGTCAGCCCATCACAGCTCGGTAGTAGATACTCGAATCTGGTAGTCACCACTCCGATTATAGCATTGGACTATTCTGACACAACACATCTGTTGGCCAGTCACAACGTGGCTCTAATCTCGGGTCATCAATCGATCAATCTGGCTCAAGATGTATGCATGAATGACAAGGAAAACATATCTGATTTCTACATGCATAGAATATGTAAACAGCGCATACAAATCAGTAACTCAGGCAGTTCACATAATCACAGATTCCATAGAAGCCAAACTCATAACTTCAATACTAGCAGGTTATGCTCGAAGCTGTTAAATCACGCTCAATCGTACCTTCAACAGCTGATTCTACCTCAACAGATAATTACCAAGGAACAGAAGTTTCTTCCTGCACAATTCTACCCTTCGCTGGTCATGTCCAACCACAACGAAGTTCCAGGAAGCTGAAATCTGTACAAGGCATCTCATTCTTAGTTCATATCTAACTCAAATCTGAACCTCAACATACAAATTCCTATGGCCAAGAACTCGAATCCAATTCTACTTCTAAACAAAGTATACAGCCAATACTAAGCTTAGAACGGTAGGAAAAATTCTTACCCAGAAGCTGAAATTAGTGGAGAACTAACGGGTTCCACTACACGAAGAAGCAGCAACTTCGCGATCCTCCCCAAGGTCTTTCTACAGCCTCAAATGGGTAACAATCGGTAGAGCAACTCACAAGGAATCCAGCGCCACCAAGTTCACTCAAAACAACGACGGGAAGCTGCGTCAATAAACGGAGAAAAATCACGGTGAACAGTAGCTAAAATGAGGGTTTGGATATGGAGATAAGAAATATCGGGTTCAGAATAATTCTAAGTGTCGATCAACACTTATCTATATATATATATCTCAATCCAACTGTTGCTGTTCTCAAAATAACCAGACGTCGTGAACAAGAGGTATCTCACAACAGATACCAGTTGTTGCTTTCAACAAAAACCAGATTTTCCTCTTAACAAAACCAGCAGCAACCACCAGGCGTTGCATTTGTAAATTAGCATCAAAACGACACCGTTCCAACTAAACAAAACGACACCGCAGCGTTCCACCAGCTGACAACAGATTTCTCTTGCGAAGAAACCAAAAGCTGGTAACAGATTCCTTTCAAAAACCACCAGCGACTGGTTACGCGAAACAATTCAAAACGAAGACGTAAAGGACACGTCATCATATCTGTCAACAACTGGTTAACCAACCCAGTGACTGGATAAACCACGCAACAGATCCCTCGCTACTGGTACCAGACGCAATACCCAAAACGCTGCGTTTCAACTTAATAAAACGACGTCGCCTCTCATCAGCGACTGGTTCCTCAAACCAACACAACAATCGATCCTATGCTGGTGACCACGTGACAAATAGCAGTCAACACCCAAAAATATTGACCAACACGTGTCGCTTCCTCGATCATTCTCGCAATTGCGCGCCTGCTTCCAGCAGCAACCTCACCAAGCGCAACTACTGCCGGCAGATTCCTTCTTCAAGCGCAACTACTGATTTAAATTCCACCAGCTACGAGCTACAGTACCGTTGACTCGCGTTGACTCTTGAATTTCGCTGCGACTGGTTTCTAACACTTAGAGAAATTCGACAACCCAAAATCCCATGACTAATCCTACGAAACAGATTAATCACTATTCGAATTTCTCAATCCTCACATAACCAATCTTCAGAAGACGAGGTATTCGATTTCTCAAATACTGCATTTACACGGGAGGACCTAATCACTGCACTAAATGAAATTGTCCAAGAGTACCTTAAGCTTTCTCACACATTCGAGGAAGTTAGAACCGAAAACGGGGATTTGAAAAATATATCAGTGAAACCAAGTACTGTTGAACTTGGTGAAACTGACAGTTTACAAATCAAGTTGAGTAAGCTGAAGGCTGAGAATGATTCGTTGAGATTAAGATCATGTGAGCTCGAAGCTGAAAACGAAAGGTTAAATGAAGTGACGAGCTCCTGGACCAAGTCTTCTGTTTCTCTGAGCAAGCTGCATGAGGCTCAAAAGCCATTAAATGATAAATCTGGCTTGGGCTTCAATGATGGTGAAAGAAGCGCTGGAGAAACCAGTACTCAATCAAATCTAGCATATGACAAGTTAAAAAAGATGAACTTTGTCAAAGCTAGTATGATACATGACACATGTGATTCGGTATGGTATGATGACCAGATCTCTGAGCAATTAAATAAGAAAGGGAAGCTGGTATTGGCTTTGACAGACCTGAGAGCTCTAAGTCTGGTTGGCTAAGGAACAGACTTGACAAAGAAAAGACGAAAGCTGTATCCAAGTCATTTGTTCAGAACCAACAAAGACGCGGTTCTGAGAAGGTAAAATTTGAATGGAGAAAGGTTCGACCCCGTAGAGATCTGAATGGTCAAAATATCAAACCAACACTAAACAGATCTCACAATATTTCTGCACAGACCCTTATGGACTATCATACTGGGAAATCTGTTAAGGTAATTCAAGTATAGGTCCCGAAAGGGGTAATCCTATCTGGACCCAAGTAAAATTGGGTACCAAAGTCTGTTTTAATGATTGCAGGATAACAAGTACAAGGCTGGAGATGAGTCAATCATATGGTATCTGGATAGTGGGTGTGCACGTCACATGACAGGGAATCCAAAGTTGCTATCAGATGTTACTCCACACAAAGGAGCAAAGATAGTTTTTGGTGATAACTCACATGGTAACACTGTGGGATAAGAGTAAGCTTACCCACGGTAACATTTCAATATTTGATATTTTAATTGTTGAAAACCTGTGATATAATTTAATTAGTATAAGTCAGCTGTGTGACAAGGGTTACACAGTTAGCTTTCAACAACACACATGCACAGTTCAGAGTCCAAATGGTCTGACTGTGTTGGTAGATAAATGACCGGGGAATACATACATTATCAACTGGTCAGAGCAGATGGGATCTGAACAGATCTGCCTTGCAGCTAACTCTTCCAAGAGCTGGTTGTGGATTCAGCGAATGAATCATCTAAACTTTAAAACGCTTGCCAAATTGATTCAGCATGAACTGGTTTCTGGTATGCCTAAAATCAATTTTTCTAAGGACAAGATCTGTGCCACATGTCAGCTTGGTAAAAAAATCCGTTCTACTTTTAAAAAGAAAGGCGGTAAACGTTCATCCCGAAGCTTAGAGCTTTTACATATGGATCTCTTTGGTCCTATTCCCATAACAAGCTTAGGGAGAACGAACTACACCCTAGTTGTTGTTGATGATTTTACAAAATTCACTTGGGTGATGTTTTTAAAAGCAAAATCTGATACCGTTGACCAACTCATTTGACTTTTAAAACATTTACAAAATGACAGATCTTGTACAGTCAACAGGATAAGAAGTGATCATGGTACCGAGTTTAAATCAAAAATTATCTTCTTATCTGGATGACATAGGGATAAAGCATGAGCTTTCTGCAGCTAGAACTCCTCAATAGAACGGGCTGGTTGAGAGGAGAAATCGTACTTTAAAAGAAGCTGCTAGATCTATGATTGCTTACTCGGGCATTTCTAAAAAATTTTGGGCAGAAGCAGTTAATACAGCTTGCTACACTCAGAACAGATCTATGAAGTTGCACGATAAAACCCCTTATGAGATCTGGAGTGGCAAGAAACCTGACATATCATATTTCAGGTTTTTTGGGTGCAGATGTTTCATTCATAATAATGGTAAGAAGCACCTAACAGCTTTCGATGCAAAATCTGATGCAGGTATCTTCATAGGTTATTCAGCAGTGAGCAAAGCTTATCGAGTTTTCAACAATCGAAGTCTGACCATTGAAGAATCATCGCATGTTGTCTTTGATGAGACAAGCTTTAGATCCAACTCAGCTGCGAGCCTCAACGATTTATGCACACGTTTAGAATCATCCAGCATTGATGACTCAGATGATGATGTGGCAAAACAAATATACTCAGCAGAGACACAACCATAACTGGACACACCGCATGACAATCCTCAACAAGATCTGACAGGTAATCCAGTAGTTATCGATTTAACTAACGTTGACTCAACGCAGGATCAGATCTCTCGAAGTGTGCCAGCTGCTGGAGCTGAAGCGACAAATGCACAAGATGTCCAAACAGATGTTTCTCAAACAGATGTTGTGCAAGCAGATTCCTCATTGCCTCAACCAACATCTGATGCACAAGTTGTAAGCCCATCTCAGCAATTGGTCTCCAGACCAACATCTGATAGAAGATATGAATCTAACTCAATTCTGGAATCACAATCACGACAACGGGAATCTGATACACAAGTCTGAAACGCGAATCATCAACTGATGTCAGATGATCCAGTTGCTACCATCCATCCAGATACTCAAAGGGAACAAGGAGCAAACCCAATTGGACTTGATCTCCGGTGGAATAAAAATCATCCACCTGAGCAGGTCATAGGTAACATCGAATCTCCCGTTCGCACACGAATCCAGCTATTGCATGATCATTTTGACTCAGCATTCATCTCACATATAGAACCAAAACAAATAGATGAAGCCTTAGCAGACCCAAGTTGGGTAGAAGCAATGCAAGAAGAACTAAATCAGTTTAAGCGAAATAATTTTTGGAAAGTTGTACCTAGACCTTTTAATCATTCAGTGATAGAAACTAGATGGGTCTTTAGAAATAAACTGGATGAAGATGGAGTAATAACAAGAAACAAAGCTAGACTAGTTTCTCAGGGATTTAGGCAAATGAAAGGAATAGATTTTGATGAGACTTTTGCACCTGTGGCTAGACTAGAAGCTATTCGCATGTTCTTAGCATATGCTGCATACAAAGACTTCAAAGTCTTTCAAATGGATGTTAAGAGTGCATTTCTTAATGGCATCCTAAGAGAGGAAGTGTACGTCGCACAACCTCCTGGCTTCGTAGATCATACATATCCAGATTATGTTTATAAATTGGATAAAGCTCTGTATGGGTTGAAACAAGCACCCAGAGCTTGGTATGATACATTGTCAAAATTTCTTATCGAGCATGATTCACAATAGGCACAGTGGATAAGACACTATTTAAATTTGTCAAAGCTGATCATATTCTGTTAGTTCAGATTTATATCGGTGATATAATATTTGGGTCAACTAACCCCAAATTATGCCAGAAATTCTCTAAGTGAATGCAAGACAAATTTGAGATGAGCATGATGGGCGAGCTAACGTTCTTTCTGGGCTTACAAGTTCGACAGCTTGAAAATGGAATCTTTATTAATCAAGCAAAGTATACAAAAGAATTGCTGAAGAAATTTGGCATGCACAACTGTTCAGCAGCTGCGACCCCAATGAGCTCATCAATCAAGCTAGACAAAGACGAAGCTGGATCTGCCATTGAGGTATCTCTATATCGTGGTATTAGAGGCTCCCTGCTTTACTTAACTGCTAGCAGACCAGACATCATGTTTGCTGTCTGTATGTGTGCTAGATTTCAAGCAGAGCCAAAACAATCACATTACATAGCTGTGAAACGGATCTTGAAATATTTAAAAGGAACTTTCAATGTGGGTCTTTGGTATCCCAAAGACTCAAGCTTTCAACTAATTAATCACATTACATAGCTGTGAAACGGATCTTGAAATATTTAAAAGGAACTTTCAATGTGGGTCTTTGGTATCCCAAAGACTCAAGCTTTCAACTAATTGGTTATAGTGATGCAGACTACGCAGGATGTAGATTTGATCGTAAAAGCACCAGTGGTACTTGTCAATTCTTGGGAGCTCGATTGATTTCCTGGTTTAGTAAGAATCGGACTTCTATTGTAACGTCCACAGCTGAAGCAGAGTATTTAGCAGCTGGAAGCTGCTGTGATCAGATCTTATGGATTCAACACCAGCTTAAGGACTACGGCATTGATGCTTCTGAAGCACCTATTCTCTGTGACAACACCAGTGACATCGCGATTACTCAAAATACAGGTTGCACTCTAGAACAAAGCACATCGACATCAGGCATCATTTTATAAGAGATCATGTACTCAAGAAGGACGTCAGGTTGGAGTATGTGTCGACTGACCAGCAATTAGCTGACATCTTCACTAAGCCTCTACCAGACGCTAAGTTTTCTTAATTTAGAAATTTGTTGGGTCTCTTAGAACTGCCTTGATTTGTTTCTGCGCTAACAATTGCAGGTTTAAAAGCTTCTGTTTTTATCGAATCTGAGTCTACTGTTCAGGGGGAACATCGTGGAATTTAGGTTTGATAAAATATTAGGCTTGGGAGAACCTCAGATTCAGGGGGAACGAGAGATCTGAATTAATAAGTGCTAAGTCAACTGAATATGTGAGATCTGGATACACTCAGATGTCATGTATACACGGCTGATACTTATCCATGATCAGATCTCGCAATACCCCTGTTAACACATAAAACAGATCTAAGGTTGTGACGTGTTAAGTATTTGGCGCTAGTAATCTTTTTACCTTTCACCCTCGTGGTTAAAATTTCAAATCTTTTAAAAAAAATTTCAACATTATTTTAAAATATTTTCAAAATCTTATTTGCGCCATTGGATGATGGACACGTGGTTGTCATCATGCGAAACGTCACATCCACATTTTCTCTCTCTAGTACCTTTTTGCATTCTTGTTTATATTACGGTGTTTCCTTTTACTCTAACACTTACCTTGCGAATATCTATTCTCCAGCATTTCTGTGTTCTTGCTTTTTGTGTGTTCCTTATACAGATATCTTTTAGGCATACTCTCACTCAACTACAGCAATGGCATCCTCATTGATTGCAAATGCTATCCAAATCAACTTCGATTCCGTTCTGGGTATATTAGACAATGATGGGATGGTAAACATGTTCAAAGCTCTGGAAGCTAGTGGTCTTCGAGGGTTTCTGGGTTGTCCATCCATTCTGTATGAGAGGGAATTGGAGCAGTTTTTCGACACGGCTATTGTGCAAGAAGGTGATATTACTTGTGCTGTTTCGGGCAAATATGTAGCGATTTCTGAGTCTAGGTTTTCGGAAGTTTTTGGGTTGCCTACCGAAGGGTTGACAGACATTTCTGCTGTTCCTGAGGACTTGGTGTACGATGCTCGGAGCATCTTTTCTCAATCGGGTGAGCCTGTTTCATTTCTTGTAAGAAGCGACTATTGAAGTATGAGTATCGATTGTTAAATGATATTCTGGCTAAGTCACTTACTGTGAAGGTCGGTTCTTTTGACGTCGTCACACATGAGAGATTTCTGATGATGACGGCGATCCACTTTGGAATAAAGGTCAATTGGAGAAAGATTTTATTTGAAGTGTTGAAGGAGATGGTCGATAAAACCATCAAGAGGTCCAAGGGGTTTGCGGTCCAAATCTGCGTATTGTTGAAAAGTGACCCTGCTGTCACCCTGGGAGATGCGACGACATTCCCTCAGCTAAAAATTCTCTATGCTAAGACTGTGAGCACCTATGTTGCCACGAATAAAACTATTGATTCACGTGGCGAAACAGTTGAGCCTGGTGTGGCTAAAGTGGCGATTGTGAGGAAGAAGTCAGTATCGAAAAAGAAATCTACCCCAACTGTGTTAGAGTAGATGCCCAACTAGCCAACTTGTGGCGTGTGGGTTTTTATTGACTCTTGTATATGACAGTCTTTATATATGTTATTCGCATTTCTTTATGGCGTTCTTTATTTTCATTATGTCATCGTTCCTAGTCGATTGGGCCGTCAAAATGATGATAAGGCCGCCCGAGCTTGAGACTAGCATCTGCGATGCGAAGTATGTTTCATTGGTAGGGAACATTGTGATGTTCTGAGCATGCAGATGGATAGTGACCTGGTGATCTATCGAACTACCCTCGTTCGGACTTTCCAAGTGGTTACCATTTGTCGAGTGGATAAGTCCGAGGTCTTGGTTGTACTGATTAGTCCTCACTACTCGAAACGTCATTGAGACCCTACATGATAGGCGTCTCACTTTGACCCGTTTTCCGACTCATTTGGGGTCATTAGGCAGCGGGATTGGGTGAGGTCCCGATGCATGTAGGAGTCGATGCTTCGTTGTCGAGGATTCACCGCTCGCTTTCATGCGTGGATATCCTTTGCTATCTGAGGGGATAATAGTATATAAATCTCTGGCCAGAGTACTGGATGTGTTTTAGGTAAATGGGTTTGCATAGTAACACTCGCGATGTCACTATTCGATCTCCAAGATGTATGCATAGCTATCGGATCTCTAGCGACTCTCGATTTACCAATGGTCGTTGATCTGATCGGGATATATGTGTTGAAAGGACCGTACTGTACGCTAACCACGACCAACTGGTTCTTGCAGGCACTATCAGTGATACCTAGGGGATCATGGGGCGATGTTGCTAGACGCTACCATGATCCGATGGGCAAGTCCGGAATTATGATTCCGGAGCCACAATGGTTGTGGGCCCACGGCTAGCTGTATCCCTGAACCATTGAGGGTCACACAAGTACTGGATTCATGATTCCCGCACGAAAACTGAGCTCAATGCGTTGAGCATAGGAGGAGGATTTTAGGGAGTGCGACTTCCTAAAAGTCAACAGGGGTCAAATTGCGATTTCCCAAAGTTGAGGGGCATAACTGTCATTTTGGTCTAGGTGGTCTGAAAAATTGTTTTCGCATCATAATAGTCACTTTTGGAAACTGAGTCGATCGGTCCGATCTGATCGTCGATCGGAGTTATGATGAAGCCATGGTGATGCGGTTGAACCGAATGTTCATATATTGGACTGGGCCCGCCCCAGGTCCATTGGCCGGTTCGAGCCCATCACTTATTTAATTAGACCTAGGGCTACCATGAGACACACACACAAGATACAACCTAGCTCTCATAGCCGCCCACCCTCTCCCATACGCCTCACGCCGCCGCCGCCCACCGCCGCCATCGCCCTGTTTTTCACGTGATCGAACTTGTTTCGATCACCGCGACGAGGAGAATCCGTTCATGCTAAAATCCGTCAGATCTTCTAGTGCAGATTGACAGAGGAAGATTGTTTTCGATCGTGGACCTGATTGACGATCTACCGCCGCCTACCGTTTGAAGTGCCGGTTTCCTCGTGAAACTGGTCGGAGCCAGGCGCCTAGACGCCAGCAAGGTAGCAATTCGTTAACGCCCTATGAATGTTTATTGATTGTTTTTAATGTATTGAACGTTTCTCGGGGCAAAATTTTAACTTCCGCTGCGCCCCCGAGAAACGGGATCCGGATCCGCCATTGTATGCCAACAGCGGTATCAGAGCCAAGGCTCGGATCCTTCAATACATGTTTGTGCCTTAATGCCTCAGATTTCGATTTTTCAAAAATCAAAACAAAAAATTTTTTTTGGTCGCCGGTACTGTAGCAGCCGCACGGAGGTACTGTAGCGGCCGCACGCAGATGCCCAACTAGCCAACTTGTGGCGTGTGGGTTTTATAGACTCTTGTATATGACAATCTTTATATATGATATTTGCCTTTATTTATGGCGTTCTTTACTTTCATTGTGTTGTATGATGATTAACAATTGCGTTGAGTAAAGACCTAGAATGCACTATAGTGTATGTTAGATGTGATAGTGGGTATGACGACTATCATGAAACACATCTAATAGTCACTGTGTATTCTGAATTAATTCCTAGTCGATTGGGCCGTCAAAATGAGGATAAGGCCGCCCGAGCTCGAGACTAGTATCTGCGATGCGAAGTACCATGTTTCATTGGTAGGGAACATTGTGATGTTCTGAGCATGCAGATAGATAGTGACCTGGGGATCTATCGAACTACCCTCGTTCAGACTTTCCAAGTGGTTACCATTTGTCGAGTGGATAAGTCCGAGGTCTTGGTTGTACTGATTAGTCCTCACGACTCGAGACGTCATTGAGACTCTACATGATAGGCGTCTCACTTTGACTCGTTTGCCGACTCACTTGGGGTCATCAGGCGGCGGGATTGGGTGAGACCCCGATGCATGTAGGATTCGATGCATCGTTGTCAATGATTCACCGCTCGCAGACATGCATGGAAATCCTATGCTATCTGAGGGGATAATAGTGTATAAATCTCTGATCAGAGTACTAGAAGTGTTTTAGGTAAATGGGTTTACCTAGTTACACTCGCGATGTCACTATTCGATCTCCAAGATGTATGCTATCGGATCTTTAGCGACTCTCGATTTACCAATGGTCGTTGATCTGATCGGGATATATGGATTGAAAGGACCGTACTGTACTGTACGGAAACTACCTTTTGGGGGACATGTATGGCTGATATTATTCGGGTCCATGATCGCTTGATTGGGATCCGTGCACCCACTAAGGAAACTTGATTTCCCGATTTCATTAGAGGGTGGTGAAATCGTTAAAATAGTGGGAGGGTAATTCATAAAACTTAACGACCTTGTTTTATGTCTTAGCGTTATTTCATATATAGTTAGTAATGTATGTCTGTTTTCTTTTCTGTATAACTGCATTTATAATGTCTTCGATCAAAAACCCACTCGCTGCTATACTGGATAGCAACAAGTTCACCGGTCTGAACTACCAATACTAGCTTCGAAACCTCAACATTGTGTTGGCTTCGGAGAAACTTCTTTATACGATAGAGAAGAGCCCTCCAAAGGAAGCCCCTACCAATATCAGCCTGAGGAGCTGACTATGCATAAACAATGGTGGGACGATGAGCTTAAGACTCGATGCTATGTGATGGCATCGATGTCCAACGAAATGCAACGATGCTTTGAGAAGAAGAAGTATGCTGCTGACATACGTTTTCATCTCAAAGAATTGTATGGAGAGAACTCTCGACATGAGAGGTTCACCGCTGTCAAGGAGCTTATGACGAGCCGCATGCGTGATGGGACTTCGGTCCGCGAGCATGGGGTTCGTATGATTGGGATCGTTGAAAAGCTGGCGGGCCTTGATATCACACTTCCACATGAGCTGTCTGTGGATGTGCTACTCCTATCACTACCCGCTGCATTCGACCCCTTTGTGGTCAACTTCAACATGAACAAGCTAGCAGCCACCCTCGAAGAGGTGGTTAACATGCTGGTCGTGTTTGAGGGAACCACAAAGAAGGACAAGTCCGTCCTCCTTATGGGCTCTTCTTCCTCTGCGAAGAAGGGGCCCAGACACAAGGGTAAGAAGCATTATGCCCCTGCGAAGGAGGAAAAGCCCACTAAAAAACCAAAGGCAAAGGCTTCCAAGCCAAACAAGTCCGAGGATGTTTGCCACCACTGCCACAAGCCTGGGCACTGGAGGATGAACTGCAAGGAGTACCTCGAGCAGTTGCGAACTGCAAAAGGTATGTTCTATATCGAAATAAATATGTCTCTTAATTCGACTTCTTGGGTACTTGATACCGAATGTGGATCTCATATCTGCAATGATTTGCAGGTGATGACAAGAAGCCGACGTCTTATAGAGGGTGAGACCCACTTGAGGCTGGGCAATGGAGCAAGAGTTGCTGCAATAGCTATAGGAGATGTTTATTTATTTCTATCGTCAAATTTTAAAGTTGTTAATTTGAAAGTATGTTTATTGTTTCCCGAAT